>VDFB02000017.1:108800949-109111156 GCA_007258455.2 Sequoia sempervirens | reverse complement strand
AAAAGTTATGGCCCTCAAGCAGTTACGACTTTAGAAGATACAGTTGCAAATGCTATTTTGAAATTTGAACTTCATGTTGTAAATTTTTGCCAAACCTAAACTCAAATTGAATGTTGTTTTGGCTCCAAACTAATAAGGAGCTCTATTTATGGGCGGGTTTCTAATTTTTGGGTAACTTTTTGGGGACAAGCTCGCATATTGCGAAAGGGTTATTCTGTAGCTATCTGTAACTTGCATGTGTTGTAGAACTTGGGGATTTGAGATCCTCTGCATGTAAGAAGCTCCATTTTCTGAATAATAAAATTTCTCTTGTTTGTGGGTTATTTTCCGTGTCTCGGGTTGTGCCCTCATCATCTCTCCAAGTTTCAAATTTGGTTTGGATTTTACCTACCATTGTATTTTCACCTTAATTCATAAAAAGACACAATTCATAATCCCCTTGTTTAGCATGATATAATTTAAGATGTGTAATTATTCATATTTAATAAATAAAGCATGTTATTTGTATATTTGAGGCAATTGTTATGTAAGAGACACATCCATGATGTTTTGTCATGTTTTATAAAAATATTTTATAAACTTTTATAAATTTTATCATGAATGAATATTACTTGACTTCCTACAAAACAAAAATATAAAATAGAGTTTGAAAAAAAAATTATTATTATTGTTAAGATATTATTTTAATGCTTTTTAGGTAATGATGTGTGTGTGTATAGATATACATACACATATGTATACATATATGTCTATATATATATAGATACATGTATATATATACATGTATCTATATATATATGTATGTATATATATATGTATGTATGTATATATATATATGTGTATATATATATGTATATATATGTATATCTATATATATATATATATCTATATATATATGTATATCTATATATATATATGTATATCTGTATATATACACATACATACATACATATACATACATACATACATACATACATACACACATACATACATATATATATATATATATACAAAGGAGTTATCTGATATATTGTCATGATAATAGAAACAAGAATATCATAACAACCAAATACCCAAGCCTAAATACAAAGGAGTTATCTAATACATTGTCATGATAATAGAGACAAGAATATAATAACATCCAAATATCCAAATGAATAAGGAACAACCCTAATAGAAGAGGCAACAACCAACACTAAGCCATCCAAAAACATAATTGATAGAAAGAAAGTGGTTTCAAGATTCTTGACTAACCCAAATATGAAGGAACATCCCTAATAAAAGAGGCAACAACCAACACTACCTAGCCATCCAAAAGCATAATTGATAGAAAGAAAGTGGTTTCAAGATGCTTGAATAACCCAAATATGACAAAATTTTGGTCAAGAAAGGAGGTAAAACAAGGGAAGTCACTTCGCCACCAACATGGCAATGAAAAAACATCATGGTTTATTTAGCCATTATCATCAACATCTACCACACAAATCATCTCATTAATCTCTCAATCCAAGAGCTTCTTGCCTCAATCAATCATCCTATGGTAGATCTTGGTAATGGAGCTGAAGTTGTTGTGGACCTTGTTAGACACTTAGAATTCCTCTTTTGACTCCTCCTTGTTCATATCCTTCATCTTATGGTCCATTGGTTTTAGAAACTCTAGAAAATTGATTGTCATTGCTATCAATGTTCACTTCGTTAATCATGTTGCAAAGCTCCACTTTTGTGTATTTTCACCCAATGACCACTTCATGGTTCATATTTCCTTTGATTTGGTCATAGTTCCTTTATGGCTATCCATCCTATACTTTTCCTAATCTTTACACCAAAACCTTGTACTTTTCCCAAACTTTACACCAAAACCCTCTGATGGCCCATTCTAAGCCATCCTATATTTTCGTGTATTAAAAAGATGAGTACAAATGGTCGTAAAAGATTCCTTCATACATAGTGTGGTGGGATGGATTATAAGTAGTGGATAAAGGAAGATAAGATTTGATTTATTAGAGTAGAAAACTAAGTGTCTAAAAAATGGCAATTTTTTTTTACCTTTTGGCTAATTTTTGGCCAATTTGGTGACCTAGTTTATAGGAGTGAGAAAATTTTGCAACTATAAGCTACTAAAAAATAGAGCCTATTTGATAACTAGCAATTGCACCTTGATGTGCAATGGGTATGGCGAAGACGTGTAGAACGTTAATTAGGAAAAAATTAGCTTTACATGAGGTCAATTAGTAAGCCATTTAGAAAATGATGTAGTTTGTTTGGTATTTTTTGTGAGGAAGTAAAAATTTGAGCAAAGTGAGGAGTAATGGAATGTGAATATTAATTTTAAAAAATAATTCCAACATATAATTGAATATATTACTATTCGGCCTATATATGCATATGATTCTACAAATGAATTATCTTGAATGAAGAATGGAGACATCAAATTTATATATTTAAGAAAGAAAGTATTTAAAAATTGTCATTAAATTGAAGCATAGAATTAGGCCATATAAAAATAACATATAAAAAATAGAAGAATAAAATAAATACAATATATTATTATGTAGACATGTAAAATTATCGTAAAACCTATCACACACCCTAAACAACATTGAACAACATCGAACACCATCCCATAACATTTCGTAATGTCTCGGAACATCTCAGAATCAACTCGTAATGTCTCAGAACATCTCATAATCAACCTGTAATATCTTGAAACATCTCGAAATCAACCCATAATATCTGAAAACATCATAATCTACTCGTAATGTATCAAAACATCTCATAATTAACTCGTAATGTCTCGAAACATCTCAAAATCAACTCGTAATGTCTCAGAACATCTTGGAATCAACCCGTAATGTCTCAAAATATCTTGGAATCAACCTATAATGTCTTAGAACGTCTCGAAATCAACCCATAATGTCTTAGAACATCTTAGAATTAACTCGTAATGTCTCAGAACATCTCATAATCAACCTATAATGTCTCAAAAAATCTCAGAATCATCCTGCAACATCTCACAACATCTTGGAATCATCTTAGAATCATCCTGCAATGTCCCAAAACATCACATGACCTAAAAAAAATCCAAAACCCTAATTTCCTCTATTAATTGAATAATACAACATTATTTAATTAATTTACTTTTCATCATTTTGACCAATTAAATAGATTATATTTATTTAATAAAGTCCTAATCTAATCTTATTTCATATTGATTCATTAAATAATGCCAATTATTTAATTACATCACTAAATCACTTTATTCCCCTAAGTTAATTAAATTATTGAATCATAATAATTTAATTAACACACTTTCCCTCCAAAATTTGAATAACTAAATCAAACTATTCAAATCATTTATCAAAAATCAAATCAAACTAATGCAACTTTGTTTGCAAAAGTTAAAATTGGTTTGCAGGTTCAACTCCAAAAAGGAATTAATTAATTAAATCAATTAATTCATAATTCCTCATCCACTTTCTGATTGAGCAAATCATGCTTGCTAACTGAGCAATCTAATGTGTTAACTAATCAATCAATTTGCTAACTAAGCCATCTAAATCCTTGCTGATCAATCTAAATCTTGATTGATCAATCTAATCCCTGACTAGCCAATCTATTCTTCAATTACACAAATTGTGGAATCAACTTTGCACAATCTTCTCATGTCTAAATCCTCTCAACACCTTTTCATTGTTGATCTTGATCCAACATTGTTGAATCCTAATCATCGATTCAAAATCTATTTTTCTATATAACAAACCTCTCTCCTCACAAAAAAGGATTGAAGAATCAATATACCTTATGCAATGAAGTGTTGTCATGATCACAATTAATAGAGCTTCATCATTCCTTCGGTCAACCAACATCAAGCATCATTCATCAAGCATTTCAAAAACTATGGAGGCTTTGTGGTGATAAGAACAATCCAACATCAAGCGAATACACTCCGATACGGGATGGTCACACTTTTCTATTGCTTTGAATTCAATTTGTTAATCATAGATTTCTTAATGTGTGCTCAAATAGCTTAGTTTCATTTCGTATGTGTAAGATTAGATCTTAAATTAATGTGTTTGATCTTAGCTTAGATTCTCATTTCAAGCACATTTTTCTTGTTTGCAATCTAATGATTTTCCCCCTCACACATTCTAGCATGCCTAGTGGGACCCTTGTCCCATACACTAACATTTGTTTGAGCCATTTGTGAAGCTGCAGGTCTCAGAAGCACTTTTGAAAAAGGTTTTAGGCACTACCCAGAAAAAGTTCACACTTGACTGTCAAGAAAACCATGCACTTGACACTAAGAAATGAGCATTTGACATGGGAACTGCACACTTGCAACAAGATCCTTGCATCTTCTTTTAAACCCTTGCATTTTTTTTCTGACAGGGGTAGCATCTGCTCAAAGATTTGAGCATCTAATTCTGACTGGGGTGATTTTGCATTTTTTCTTAGCATTTTCTCTAAAAACTAAGCATTTGCTCTAACAAAAAAGTGCATGGATCCTACACTATTGTAATGAGCATTTGACACTAAGAAATGAGCATTTGACATGGGAACTGTACACTTGCAACAAGATCCTCACATATGCTTTTAAACCCTTGCATTTTTTCTGACAGGGGTAGCATCTGCTCAGAGATTTGAGCATCTAGTTCTGATAGGGATGATTTTGCATTTTTTTCTTAGCATTTTCTCTAAAAACTAAGCATTTTCTCTAACAGACAAGTGCATGGATCCTACACTATTGTAATGGATTTCTTTGCTAACATTTTCTTTTTTTTGAATGTGTAATAGGTACTAACATATTTGAATGCAAGATTTATATGACTCTAACTCATTTTTTTTGTAGGGAAGACAATTGGTCAAAGATTTATAAATCCATAAACATTTTTTGTTAACTTCGGAAAATTTGATTTTGGTGCTCTAAAAAGAACAACTCAAACACACATTTTGTTTTTTTGTTGTTAAAATTGAACCACTTTTGAGCTTTCTTAAGTTAGGAACATCTATAAATTTTGGTGCTCTAAAAGAACAAGACAAATGCACATTTGGTTTTGGTGTTCTTAAAATTGAACAAATTTTGAGCTTTCTTAAATTAGGAATTTTTTATTTTGGTGCTCTAAAAAGAACAAAACAAACTCACACTTTGTTTTGGTACTATTAAAATTGAACCAATTTTAAGCTTTCTTACATTAGGAACTCTTATTTTGGTTCTCATAAAAAGAACAAAAAAAACACATCAATTTTGGAGCTCTAAAAAATAAACACATTTATGTTTTCATAATTAGGAACTTTAATTTTGGTGCATAAAAAAACAAAAAATGATTTCCATTTAGTTGACGCATGCTCAATTTAATTTTGTTGACGAAGTTAGGACCAAGCCTAATTTCTTAGAAACACTCATATTTAGGATTTAAAAATGAACAAATGTTTCTTTCTGTTTGCTTACACCATTGCTATCTTAACTACTTGATGTCCTAAATAATTCATGTATTGGTGCAAAAAGAAAAGAACAAATTGTTTATATTATTCACATATTTTTCGGGATAACTCCGCTCAAGGTGTTTGAAAAGAATCAATTTGCTATGCAGTGTTTGTTGTGCATGTAGTGTTTTGCAAGCTAAAGTGTTTTATCTTCTCCCTTCGCACCTTTTGGCGATCTTGGGTGAGAAAAACAAACATTTTTGAGCTTCAGATTTTATTTTTAGGTTTTACCTTAAAGAGAGGGCTTGCTTTGAGAAAAATCCCACGTTGAAGAACTCATTGCAAGGTCTTGAAGCATGTTTATTGGTGGGCTATATCAAAGGTTTCAAAATCATAAGAAAGTAGCTTCAAGTTGTGTTGACAATAGACGACACCTAATCCCATGCCTTAAGTAGAATGGGAATGGTTAAAGAACCTTAAGTGGCCAGTGTGTGAATTTCATATTTCATGTTCACAGTTATGACTAAGAGCCAATTGTTTTAGAAGCTACCCTATTATCCAAAAACATACTTTGAAGTGGTGCATCATAATTTACTTCCAAGAAGTTACTTGCCAAGTCTGGCTATAGGCCCACGCCATAAGTCATATGTAAAATCATCTCTTCGGAGCATGAGGCAAGCCCACCTAAAAGAATGGTTTCTATCTCCTAGGGTTGTAAATGCTTGTTTCTATTAAACTTACCAATTACATTCAAAAGAAATCTAAACAATAGATTTTGTGCTTGATTTAAAGAAAAGAACACATCCAAACAAACACTAAACACGATGGTCAAATAAAAAACCCTTTGAATTAGTGTATGCTTTTGAAAGAATCCCCTTATTTGCACTCCTTGGATGATTTCCTTCAAGGTTTTCAAATATTCAGGATTTTATTCCAAGCTATATTAAATCAAAGTAAACATTTGGGAACTATGGCTTAGGTGTTGTGATTTCACAACTTAAGCTATAGATATTCAGGTCACACAAATTCCATGATTTTGGAGTCAGTCCAGTGTTGTTCTATCATTTTCTATACTCCAAAACAAAGAGGAAATGAAACCCACAGAGGATACAATTGTCATTCTAGCTCACAGTCTTGAACATTTTGCTAACACTTGGGGAAAACAAACCAAAATTGTTTATAAGGTCATTTTTTTGAAAAATTAAATTAAAAAACTAGATAGATCACATAGTCTTTCATCCATTATCTCCATCCTACTTGTTAGGGATCAAAATAAAAAAAACCATTAGGATCATTCCTTCACTTGGAAATCTATGATATCCAAGTGAAATATCCTCTAGACAAGTAAGTGAAATATTGAACCTAGTTCTTCAACATTTTGATTTCCAAAAAGTAGCCACATTCCAAAACAACACTCAAACCTTAGGGTCTTGAGCTTCATAACATCCATTTCAAAAAACACCATTACACCTTATGACCATCTAGCAACCAACTACTCCTGTTCAACAACCAGGCCTTGTAGCACCAATCCTTCAACCTAGTCTCACATACATTGAAGGTGAACAAATTGACATCATAAATAGTTTGAGAACCTTCATATTTGAGAAGAACGAAACACCCCATTAGTTTCTCACCACATCAATCATCTTAGAAAAGGAGAAAGAGAAAGAAGACATAGTAGTCAAAAGACCTGTGTTACCACCACCCGCTTGGCAATAAATATCCTCTTCATGATTTCACGCAAAGTTAGGATCCCTAAAGTAAAGTCTACAGTTCATCATTTCAGACTTAGGCATCTTAGTCCAAAATCTCTCAATAAACAACTTTGGGCACTTCATGAAACCAGGACTAGATTGGTATACAACTTCTACAAACATGCTTCAAGGCACAATCCAAACTTGTATTCCTTCTATTATTGTCAAAATTGTTCCAAGTATGAATGAGGATGGTGGTGTTGTAATTAATGTTGTCATTGATGTTAACATAATATAGGTTGTTGTAGAGAAAGTAAACAGTGATTGTAGGTTGTGCATGTATAGTTGAGATACTATAAAGATGTGAGTACATGGAGCTATCTTTATGGTGTTGTAGGTGTGCTAATATGATGAGTTACCAAGTGCTTTTGAGAAATAGTGAAGAAAAAAATGTGTGTGTGTTCAGAATGTGCTCTGGTTTGTGCTCTACATTTCTTTTATGTTGATCATATGCTTGTGTGGATCTGAAGTGTTGATTAAGGGAATCCTTGGGTGATATATCATGGATTAGAGCTTTTGGTTTGATGAAGAGTGAAATTTGTGTTCATTGGTTTGTGAACTGGTCTGGTAGAGTTTTTTATCTATGGATTGGGAGAAATGTATCTTCTCCGCCATCCTTCGCTGGTTTGTTTCAATTCTTGCGGATCTAGTAGAAGTCCTATAATGGTGTTATATATGTTTTTTCAAAGGTGTTTGTGGTTTGGCGCTCCAAAAGACTAGGTTTAGAATTACTGTGTGTGTTTGTACAGTTCAGATGGACTGATGGAAAGTATTCTATGTATGAAGGTTGTTGCATTTTCTGCGAATGAATCTAAAAGCATATGAAATGTATTACAGTGTATGGTGAAGCATGTTATGTGGTCCACATATTATCTTCTTGTTGTGGAAATGTGTACTTCAAATTTCATTTGTGTTTTCATTAGGTTTGGCCAACCTAGTGTCTACACGTCATACGAAGGATAAGTATCAATTAAGGAAGCATGTGATTGATCCAAGATTTTTTTTGGGTCTTGGTTAAGTGTTGGTTTGGTCCTCTCTCATTCTCTTCCATTGCGAGAATGTTGAGGGAATGTTGAGTTGTCAACCTAATTTGAATTTGTAATATGAAGTGTGTGTATCCAACCTTGGAGAAAGTTTCTAAGGTTGATGATGGTATAAGTATAAGACAAGATGTTAAGGATTGAAAGGTGACAAGCCACAAGTGTGAGAATCAAGAGTGTGTGAAAGTGAATTAAGGCATTAGTACTTTAATGTGTTAGACTCTGGAAAGCAGTGAGCTGGTGTGTCTACAATTCTCTGATTAAGGTTGCAGATGTGTGTAATTTGTTGTCGTGGATTTTTCTTTTATCTCTTTGTATCTATAGGCAGTAAGCGTCCTTGTTTGATAGTGAGTCCTATCTATAGGTAGTGAGCCTCCTTTTTGGGAAGTGATCCCTTTGGCAGTGAGCCTCTTTGTAATTGGTTTTGCAATTACTCTATATTGTGATTTAATCCTCATCATGGTTTTTCCCTTATTGGGTTTTCCATGTAAATCTAGTGTTTCTTGTGTTGATATTGCTTTTTGTTATTTTCACTTCATGCTCATTCTTAATAACAGATTAACGTAGATGTCAAGTTAATAATTGTTTGAGTTTTGTGATTTGATTGGTGATAACTGATTCACCCCCCTCTTAGTTGTCTTGTACATTTCAACAATTGGTATCAGGGTCTTGGTTCCTTGAAGAAGAGCTTAACCGCTTGAGGTAGATCCAATGGTGCACAAATTGTCAATCCTTGTGTTCAATGGATTTGACTACAGTGACTGGAAAGTGTAGATGAGAGGTTACTTGACCTCTCTTGGTTACAAGATTTGGAAATTTGTTGAGACAAAATGTGTTGCACCAACAAGTGGTCCTTCTTCTGCAGATGAGATTTCTGCCTATGAGGAAAATGAAAAAGCAAGCTATGCAATCTATAGTGCTTTATCTAAGACTAAGCAAACAAAATTTATTTGTTTGGGAATTGCTTATGAAGTTTGGAAAAAGTTGGAAGATATCTATGAAGGAAATGATAGAGTCAAATTGTCAAAGAAGCTAACAACTAAGCACATATATGAGAAATTGAAAATGGAAGAAGGTGAAGATATCGCAGGCTATTTTTAGAGGGTTGATATTGTAGTAAATGAAGTAAAAAATCAAGGTGGTACTCTAACAAATGAAGATGTAATGGAGAAAATTTTGATGACCCTATCAGAGAGTTACAGTGATAAAGTCTCAACCATTAAGGAAGTGTATGATCCTAAGAAGTTCACTAAAGAACAACTATTTGGCACCTTGACCGCATTTGAAATGAGGAAATTTGGAAAAGAAAAGGAGAAAACAAAAAACATCCTTCAAACGCACTAAGACAAAAGATGATCCAGATAGTGAAGGTTCTGAGGAGTTGGAAGCAAACTTTATATGGAAATTGAAGAAAGGTACTAGCAAGTACAAATTTATGTTACCTTTTAAATGTTTCAGTTGTGGAAATATTTGTCACTATGCTTCAAGATGTCCAAATAGAGTTGTACAATGGAAGAGTAGAGACAATAAACACAAAAAGGATAAGAAGTTCAATAAATTGTACTATGTTAGAGAAGATGCTACAATTTCTAATGATGAATTTGATTTTGAGGGTGATAATGATGAATGCTTTTTTCTAGCCTTAGAGAATAAATTAGTATCTACTAACCATGGAAGATATGCAAGGGAAAGTGGTTCAAAGAATAAGAAGGAAGAGATGGAAGATACTCTGGTTACTGCCTTTCATGCTAGACAATATGAAGACTATTGGGTGATTGATAGTGGCTACTCAAATCACATGACTGGAGACAAAAGTAAGTTTACTAAGCTTGCAAAGTATGATGGTGGATTAGTCATATTTGGAGATGATTTTGGTGCAAAGATTGTTGGAAAAGGAACAATTAGTTTTGATGGAAAACATGGTACTAATGATGTCTATTATGTTAAGGGCTTAAGGCATAATATTTTGAGTGTTGTACAAATGTGTAGCAAAGGATTTAAGCTCATTTTTTAGGATAATACTTGTGAGATCTTAAAAGGGTCTGGAACTATGGTTGCTACAGGAAGAACATATGGAAACATTTATCAACTTAAGGGTGTTGATGGTTAGTTCCTTGTATCTCAAGTTAATGAAATTTGGCTATGGAACCAAAGGATGGGACATGTAAACTTGACAATTTGATCAGGATTAGTTCAAGAGAAGTTGTTTGAAATCTACCTAAAATCACAAAGCGTGCCAATACTGTTTGCAAAAGTCAGTTGGGAAAACAAACAAGATGCAACTTTAAAGGAAAAGAGAAATAAAATGTTGGAATGCTAGAATTGATTCATACAAACCTCTATGGACCCACAAGAATAGGAAGTCTTAATGGTGATAGGTATTTCATGCTCCTTATTGATGATTATTCTAGAAAGACATGGGTTACTTTTCTTAGGGAGAAAGCTCAAGCTCTGGATAGATTTAAAGTGTTCAAGGCTAGGGTAGAGAATGAAGTGAGCCTAAGAATCAAATGTTTAAAGTATGATAGAGGTGGAGAATTCACTTACAGTGAGTTTAATACTTTTTTTGAAGAGCATGGTATAAAGAGATATTTTTCTACTCCTAGAACTCCTCAACATAATGGAGTTGTTGAGAGGAAGAATCAAACTGTTTTAGAGGCTGCAAGAACTATGATGAAAGAGGAAAATGTACCTAATGTATACTAGAAAGAAGAAATCCACACTATTGTTTATATTCATAATAATGTTCAGATCAGAGGTAACAACACAAAGACTCCTTATGAGCTATGCACTAGCAAAATTCCTATTGTTAAGTACTTTAAGGTGTTTGGAAGAAGATGTTATATTAAAAGAGATGATGAGAACCTTGGAAATTTTGATGCTATATGTGATGAAGGTATTTTCGTTGGATATTCAACTAGTAGCAAATCTTATAGATGCTTCAATAAAAGATTGAGGAAGATTGTCGAGAGTGCAAATGTTAAAGTTGATGAAGATATGCACAACCAATTGAAATAAGTGAAGTTGAACCGTATGAACCTATTTGTGGACAAGTAAAAGAAGAGAATAAGGGAGAAGCCGAATAGATTGAAGAAGAAGAAGAAGCTCTGGAACCTGCTCCTAAGACCCCAAAATATGTACAAAAAAAACATCTTGAAGAAAAAATAATTGGAGATAAAAGTGAAGGTGTAAAGACAAGAAGCAAAGTGGTGGCAGTTGAGGTAAATCTATGTTTTCTTTCCAAGATAGAACCTAAAACAGTGTGTGAAGCATGTAAAGATGAAAATTGGGTTAGAGCAATGAAAGAGAAGTTGCAGTAGATAGAGAAGAATCAGACATGGGAATTGGTTCCTAGACCTGTAAACAAGAACATAATTGGTACAAAGTGGATGTTCAAGAATAATTTGAATGATAATGGTGAAGTTGTAAGAAACAAAGCAAGGCTTATGTGCAAAGGTTATTCACAGGTCGAAGGAATAGGCTTTGAGGAGACATTTGCCCCGGTGGAAAGAATGAGGCTATTTGGATGTTCCTGGCATTTTTTGATCACAAAGATTTCAAGGTATATCAGATGGATGTTAAGTATGCATTCCTGAATGGAGAATTGGAAGAAGTTTACATGGAACAACCAGAGGGATTTCAGTTATTAGATCAACTAGACATGATCTATAAGTTGAAAAAGGAACTATATGGACTTAAATAGGCTCCTAGAGTAGGGTATGCAAGGATGGATAGGTATTTGACACAACAAAGGTTCAACAAAGGCTTCATAGAAAGTAATATCTATTTCAAGGTTGAAGGAAACAAAATGTTGATAGTAGTTGTGTATGTTGATGATATTATCTTTGGAGGAAACAAGGGTATGTGCAAGAAATTTGTAGAGGAGATGTAAAAAGAGTTTGAAATGTATATGATTGGTGAGTTGAATTTATTTCTTGGACTTCAAGTGAATCAAATTGATAAGGGCATGTTCATTTCACAATCAAAGTATGTCAAAGATTTGTTGAACAAATTTGGAATGGATGACTCCAAATCGATCTATACCCCTATGGTGACTGGATGCAAACTGAGTAAAGATGATGAATGTGCTAAAGTTTATCAGAGCATGTAAAAATCTATGATTGGTGGACTATTATATCTTACTGCTACTAAACCACATATCATGCATGCAATATGTTTGGTTGTTAGATTTTAAGTTGAACCTAAAGAAGCACACGTTATAGCTGTGAAAAGGATATTAAGATATCTAAAAGGCACCTCAGATTATGGCTTGTGGTATCCTAAGGATAATGATTTCACTTTGAGTGCTTACACCGATGCAAATTGGATTGGTTGTGTGGATGATTCTAAGAGTACAAGTGGTGGTGCATTCTTTCTTGGAGGAAGATTTTTTTCATGGCTAAGCAAGAAACAAGATTCAATTTCTTTATCCACTGCAGAAGCTGAGTACATTGTTACAACATCTTGCTACACACAGGTATTATGAATGAAGCAAACATTGAAGGATATAGGAGTAATGTGTGATGAGCCTATCCCTATCTTCTGTGATAATACAAGTGCAATAAATATTTAAAAGAATTCGGTAATTCATTAAAGGACAAAGCACATATCTATCATATATCATTTCTTGAGAGAAAAGGTATTGGAAAATTAATTCAGGTTGAAATATGTGCCTACAAAGGATCAAATTTCTGATATATTTACTAAGGTTCTTTTGAAGGATACTTTTGAGTATCTCCTAGAGAATTTGGTGGTTATTTCCCCTCCTTCCTCGAACTAGGTGCACATGGAGGTGCATCAGTCCAGTGGATCTACAAATTCTTCATTTGTTTGGACTAATGATTGCAGTCTACTCCTCAGGGGGAGTAGGAAGTATCATTGTTGTAGTATGAGATGTGGGTGCACCCCTAAGGAGGAGTGATCAAAATATTTTCTCTTTGCCATTGATGCCAAAGGGGGAGAGAGAGTCATGTGAAAAAGAAAAAATTGAAGGGAGAGATAGAGAGAGAGAGAATATTGAGAGTGAAGGAATGTTGTGTAGGTTGTCTAATCTAGAAAATAAAGGAGAGTGTGTATTGAGTCTTTGGTGGTTTTTCACATCATGTATTTCCATCAATGACAAAGGGGGAGATTGTTGCAAGTATGAATGAGTATGGTGGTGTTGTCATTAATGTTGTCATTGATGTCAACATAATATAGGCTGTTGCAGAGAAAGGAAACAAGTGATTGCAGGTTGTCCATTTATAGTTGAGATACTGTAGAGATGTTGTGACTACTTGGAGCTATCTTTATGGTGTTGTAGGTGTGCTGATATGATGAGTTACCAAGTGCTTTTGAGAAATAGTGAAGACAAAACTCTGTGTGTGTGCTCAGAATGTGCTCTGGTTTGTGCTCTGCATTTCTTCTATGTTCATCCTATGCTTGTGCAGATTTGAAGTGTTGATTAAGGGAATCCTTGGGTGATATATCCTGGATTAGAGCTTCTAGTTTGATGAAGAGTGAAAGTTGTGTTCATTGGTTTGTGAACTGGTCTGGCATAGTTGTTTTTCTATGGATTGGGAGAAATTGTTGGGAAAAATTTGTCATCTCAGAGAAACCTCCAAGAACAGTAGTGCCTTCAGTAACTTTAATTTCAAATAGATTGTCTCAAAAACACGTACAACTATGTCACAAAGTGGAATCAGACACAGTTCAATTCCCACATTAATCCTTTTGAGAGAAGCACATGTAAATTCAATTTCAACAACTTGCATAAACAGATTCAACAAATAGAACCATTAAACATGAAAGATAGTATAGAAGATTAGAACACACAAATTTATGTGGGGAAAACCCTTTCGGGTAAAAAACCCCACACTCCAAAAGATCCGAGCCATTGTATTATTTAGCAACAAATAAAGTTACAATACAATCTTAGGCTCTTAGCCCTTTTCATAGAGATTACACCTTGTTTCATTCTGGAGACAAACTGGCAGCAACCCTATTTTGTTTCCCTCTCTCCTTTTTACATTCCTTGATCAACCTCTCAGTCCATATAACCTCCACATTGTTACAATAATCTCACACAGTATATAGTGCAAATTAACATGAGAGATCAACCAAGACACTTAATCTGGAGAGATTTCAACAGCATAATCCTTCCTCAATCTTTCTCTCTCCTAGCTTAGCCTCATGGCCTTGACCTTACCAGCCAGCCACACGGCTCCGGCCTTACGAGCTAGCCTCATGGCCTCAGCCTTTTTCAGCAAGCCTCACGGCTTCACCATTTTCCTAGATACAATGCATAGAAAACATACATATTCAGTTTCCAAGAATCTATTGTCCAAACCGATTCAGTTCACTCAACCTCCAAGAAGCTCAACCGTCGAGATTATCCCACATTGGCGCAAAATATTAACAGTCTTTAGTTTATAAACAAAAGCCTGAAGAATTTAGGTATCCACGAGTTATCCCTTTTGATTACCAAATTACTTGTACAACGCATTTGACCATCACACCGAACTGTTGGTCATTCCTTGTGGTCTCCACCATGACACGCGTCCACTGCTTGTGCAAGCTACGAATCTACAATATTCTCAACAAGTCTCCCAAAATTCCAAGTGGTCCCCACATCCATCGGCGTGGCCCCACCAAAGTGAACACCCATCGGTGTGTCGTTAAAAAAGATAACTTCATAGCCATCACAAAAAAGTTACGGATTTACCAATCCCCACGACAAGCCGATACCACTATTTCCCAGACAAAGAAAACAAAAACTTCGTAACTCCCACTACTGATTAGAAAGTTTCCCACTATGATTTTGTGTGACCATTGATCAATTGTCGTTTGATCTCAATGGTTTCCCACCATCACGTGATTAGAAATCACAAGGTCTTTGTTGATCGCGATATCATGAGCGACCGCCACTTGTCTTATTCGGTAACAACGATATGCAAAAAGTTCCATCCGCTAGAGAACCACTATCAACAGCAAAACTGAAAACTCACAACGATAGCTCAAGTCACACCGATCACATCCATTGACAAGATAGACTAAAAGTCACACCGATATTGGCCAGACATCTATTGTCGAACAAAGCTTACATCGATAGTTCAGGTCACACCGATGACCTTCATCACCAGGACATTCCAGAGGTCACACTGATCTCGTAGACAGTTTAGGATCACTTAAGTAGATTGGCTAGGAATCTCAGTAGTCACACCGAAATCGCTCACTCAAAGGTTTAGGCATGTGGGATTGAGGCACACAATTCCAACAATCTCCCACTTGACGAAGATCTCATAGGAACCTCCAGAGCACTTAGAACTAAGATCACACTGGCTCCACTAGTCCAGACCCTACCCTGTACAAGTCTCTATTCAACAGCACTTAGGACACCCAATCAACAAATTTGCATAGATACCAATCTACCAGACAATCTACAACAAAAACAAGTGTCCAACTACAACTAACTATCCAACATTGCAACCGATCACAACCTTCCATGAAACCACATAGATCTCAAACATGCTCTTATTCTCCATCAAAACTTTTGCACCAACATCCAAGATGTCTACCATTCAGGAAAAATCCCTGACATCTTCCAACATGCCACCTATGGAAGAAAGGTACAAGCCAAGGTAAATAAGCACCAGTCCAATAAACACAAGCAAAGGATCCCAGTGATATCATCAACAAGAAACTGCCATCACTCCAAAAAACAAGATGGAACATCAGCTAGAGCAACAATCATCCTAACTGCTTCCATCCAACTGATAAACCCATGTGACTGAAAATAACACCCACAACAAGTGCTAGAACATCCAATCATCCATACCTTAAATATATTAAACATTAGTAAACTTATGCCACCAACATAACCAACCCATGTGCTCCAAAAGAAAGCTCCATGTGTCAACCAGTCGAAGAAGACAAAACACATTCAGGAACTCCCACTGCATGGGTAATGCCAAATATAAAAGATTAAAGGCATAACAAGTCTACCAATAACAACACATAGAAATGTAACCATGTAGTACCAAGGAACATCCACAATGATATTCACAACCTGCAAATTAATAACCTGCAAGAACAACTCTCATCACAAATCTTCACAGCTCTCCCAAGTTCTCCACACCCAAGAAAATAAAAAGATTAAGAACCTCCATGTCATCTCCCATGAATCATGAGTGAAAACACATGACCACAAGCTAGTGATCACTACAACTCTAACTAATCCTCATACCAATGTAATGTGAAACCGTACTTCAGGAAGACCACCAAGACCAAAGAGAGAAAACTCTGCACAACATATACCTATAGAACATCCTCCTACATACACTTCTAACAACAAGTTGTGTCAAGTATGATCTCCTTCCCATCCCAAAGAGACGCCATAACAACATCCAACCATTCAATCACCAAGATCAAGCATAACAAATGTAATATGTAAACAATCATGTATGTAAGTCTCTCAAAGAAGACAAAACTATTTCATTTCCTATTTCAGGAAATCAACCCATATAACTATCTCTTACCAGTTCTTATCAATAAATGATATAAGACAAAATATCAAGGAGATTTCCACCTTCCACTATGAATCCTCCAGAACCATTTAACAACAATTCAAGATCCATATCATGAAAGAAATCATAAAACACACCTGAAAGATATAATGGGAAAATACCTCTCATATAAACTTCCGAGTAGACCAAGAGTGGGAAAAGAGAATGCTCCTCCAAGATATACAAGCCACCATGACTCATCCAAGAGAAATCTCCTCATTGGTCTTAGTTGAACTCATGTCCAACCAAGGTGCAGGCTACTCAAACTTTCTATTGAAAACAACACCTTTCTCATCTCAGGAGAATTACAGCCTCACCTTATTCTCCATGTATTCATGAGCACCTACAAATGATCATCCCATGCTGAACTCCAAACTGCATTACTGCACTAACATGAAGTTCTCAAGCATATGACCAATGTACTCAAAACATAGAGAAACTCTAGACCACTGTCAAAGCTCCACACATCTGAAACAAGAACTTATCATGACACCATGATCTACACATCCCCCTTAGGATATACCATGCTCTAAGTGACTTCACCATGGTCTCAAGTGCCATGCACAATATCAAAACTCGATTCCATAAGCAAGAGTATACCATGACATAAAGCAAACAAACTCAAAACCAACATCACTTGTCCAACACCACCAAAACCTTAGCCAAAGAATCCAATCATCCTCCATGGTTCCAAGATGTTGCACATCTTCAAATAGTGTCCATGCAAATGTGAAAGAACCCTTCTATAGCAACAGGATCAAAGAGCTCCTCTTGATAAAATTTGCAACACTAAAGAAAAACATTCACCACCAAATGATGAATCCAGAGTCATTGCTAAAGCTCCCACTGAACCATGACAATCAAGCTTCTAGAGCATCATGACCCAACATTTGTTAATCTGATAATCCTTCAGGTCCACCCAGCAACATGTCCATCAAGTGGCACCAAGATCTCCAAAACAAGCAGAGATTACCATCACTATCAAAAGCTTACACAAAGCAATGTATCCAAGCTATCCATAACATCGTGATACAACATGCTATAGGTCCCTATAACTAACTATTCAGGTACTCAACACCATCCATCTTCTCATCCCAAAGCAACCACACCAATGCACAAGTGACCATAGATAAGGCCAACTAACAGATCTGCACCAACATTGCATCAACCTTGTGGATATAGACAGTCCACATTCAAGTTATCTCACTGCAGCCAATGGGTAGCTAAACCACCAACCACATAACTTGAAGATCAATTCCATTGAATGTGAAAACCCATCACCACATTAGTAATCATAACCGATATATCAAAGAAGATAACCATGTAGACACCAATACTCCAACACCAGATCATGATGAAATTCGATTTTCCAAACATGTCCACAATGAGCACCATAGTCAAGGAATCCACAAGCAACACCACAAGAATGTTGAGTGACAAATCACATACCAAAACTCTCATACAGAGAAAGAATCTCACCTCCTCATACCATACCAAAGCACGCATGCAAAACTGCAACCATCTCATCCAGCAACGCCCCAAAAGCCAGGGTCTAGAAAATAGTTTTACAACTCCACATAATTACAATTTTTTCTTGATGTGTAAAACCTGCAAAACCACATAAAACATGCAAGTACAATACATCCTTAAAAAAGGAAACAACAATTTAAGAACTCCATGCCCCCTTCAAGCCAATTCCAAAACCATCAATATGCACATGCATCCGAGAAAGAGATAGGCTATTCTATAAGCTTTCAAACCATCTAATGATTAAATCCATAGCCTTCAGTATTCGAGGTTAACATAGTACAATGCCTTCCAACACCAGGAAATACCACCCAGCATAAGCACTCTCTTCCATGACTGAGACACAACCCAAGCTTCTCCATATCACCACGGAGCCTCTCACACAGACACCCAATATGAAAGCTTTGTTGCAACTCAACCAAGAAGCAAATAAATCTACCTCATACATTAAGGTCATACCGCTACCAAGATAACCAACTCCATCTTCACCATCCTTCAAACTACGTGTTGTATCTGAATACTACAAGACTTCCACTCACCGAAGCATTAATACATCAACCAATTCCTCCATATTTCCTCAATCCTGACATACTTAGAAATATTCATAGGAGAAATACCTAGAATTAGCAACCAAAAGAAGGCTCTAATACCACTTGTTGGGAAAAAATTGTCATCTCAGAGAAACCTCCAAGAATAGTAGTGCCTTCAATAACTTTAATTTCAAATAGATTGCCTCAAAAACACGTACAACTATGTCACAAATCATAATCAGACACAGTTCAATTCCCACATTAATCCTTCTGAGAGAAGCACATGTAAATTCAGTTTCAACAACTTGCATAAACATATTCAACAAATAGAACCATTACACATGAAAGATAGTATAGAAGATTAGAACACACAGATTTACGTGGGGAAAACCCTTTCAGGTAAAAAACCCCACACTCCAAAAGATCTGAGCCATTGTATTATTCAACAACAAATAAAGTTATAATACAATCTCAGGCTCTTAGCCCTTTTCACAGAGATTACACCTTGTTTCATTTTGGAGACAAACTGGCAGCAACCCTATTTTGTTTCCCTCTCTCCTTTTTACATTCCCTGATCAACCTCTCAGTCCATACAACCTTTGCATTATTACAATACTCTCACACAGTATACAATGAAAATTAACACGAGAGATCAACCAAGACACTTAATCTAGAGAGATTTTGGCAGCATAATCCTGCCTCAATCTTCCTCTCTCCTAGCTCAACCTCATGGCCTCAGCCTTACTAGCCAGCCACACGACCCTGGCCTTACCAGCTAGCCTCACAGGCTCAGCCTTTTTCACCCAGCCTCATGGCTTTGCCATTCTCCTAGATACAATGCATGGAAAAAATACATATTTGGTTTTCAGGAATCTACTGTCCAAACTAATTCAGTTCGCTCAACCGCCAAGAAGCTCAACCGTCGAGATTATCCCACATTGTCGCAAAATATTAGCAGTCTTTAGTTTATAAACAAAAGCTTGAAGACTTTAGGTATCCATGAGTTAGCCCTTTTGATTACCAACTTACTCGTACACTGCATTTGACCATCGCACCAAACTGTTGGTCATTCCTTGTGGTCTCCATCATCACATGTGTCCACTACTTATGCATTTCTAGAGAATCAAGCTAGGAATCTACAATATTCTCAACAAGTCTCCTAGAATTCCAAGTGGTCCCCACATCCATCGACATGGCCCCACCAAAGTGAACACCCGTTAGTGTGTCACTAAAAAAGATAACTTCATAGCCATCACAAACAAGTTATGGATTTACCAATCCCCGTGACAAGCCGATACCACTGTCACCCAGTTGGAGAAAAAACAAACTTTGTAACTCCCACTTCCGGTTAGAAAGTTTCCAACTATGAGTTTGTGTGACCATTGATCAATCGTTGTTTGATCTCAACGGTTTCCCGCCATTGTGTGATCAAAAATCACAAGGTCTTTATTGATTGCGATATCATGGGCGACCACCATGTGTCTTATTTGGTAATAGCGATATGCAAATAGCTCCATCGGCCAGAGAACCACTATTGGTAGCAAAACTGAAAACTCACAACGATAGCTCAAGTCACACCGATCACATCCATCGGCAAGACAAACTAAAATTCACACCGATATCAGCCAAACTTCTATCATTGAAAAAAGATTACACTGATAGTTTAGGTCATGCCGATGACCCTCATTGCTAGGACATTCCAGAGGTCACACTGATCTCATAGACAGTTCAAGATCACTTAAGCAAATTGGCCAGGCATCTCAGTAGTCACACCGAAATCGCTCACTCAGAGGTTTAGGCATGTGGGATTGAGGCACACAATTCCAACAAAAAATTATCTTCTTTGCAATCCTCCACTAGTTTGTTTCAGGTCTTGCAGATCTGGTAGAAGGCCTGTAATGGTGTTATCTATGTTTTTTCAAAGGTGTTCATGGTTTGGCACTCCAGAAGACTAGGTTTAGAATTATTGTGTTTCTTTACAGTCCAGATGGACTGATGGAAAGTATTCTATGTATGAAGGTTGTTGCATTTGTTTTGGATGAATCTAAAGGCATCTGAGATGTGTTCTAGTGTATGGTGAAGCATGTTATGTGGTTCGCATTTAATCTTCTTGTTGTGGAAATGTGTACTTCAAATTTCATTTGTGTTTTCATTAGGTTTGGCCCAAGTGGTGTCTACACGTCATGTGAAGGATAATTATCAATTAAGGAAGCATGTGATTGATATAAGATGTTGTTTTGGGTCTTGGTTAAGTGTTGGCTTGGTCCACTCTCATTCTCTTCCACCGCGAGAATGTTGAGTTGCTGACCTAATTTGAATTTGTACTATGAAGTGTGTGTAAATGACCTTAGAGAAAGTTTATAAGGTTGAAGATGGTATAAATATAAGACAAGATGTTAAGGATTGAAAGGTGACGAGTCATAAGTGTGAGAAGAAAGAGTGTACAAAATTGAATTAAGGAAATAGTACTTTAATGTATTAGACTCTAGAAAGAAGTGAATTGATGGTATCTACAATTCTCTTATTAAGGTTGTGGATGTGTGTAATTTGTTGTGGTGTATTTTTTTGTTATCTCTTTGTATCTATAGGTAGTGAGCCTCCTTGTTGGATAGTGAGTCCTATCTATAGGAAATGAGCCCTTTGGAAATGAGCCTCTTTATAATCGGTTTTGTAATTAATCTATATTGTGAGTTAATCATCACCATGGTTTTTCCCTTATTGGGTTTTCCACGTAAATCTAGTGTTTCTTGTGTTGATATTGCTTTCTATTATTTTCACTTCATGCTCATACTTAATAAAAAATTAAAGTGGATGTGGAGTTAATAATTGTTTGAGTTTTTTTATTGGATTGGTGACAATTGATTCACCCCCCTCTCAGTTGTCTTGTGCATTTCAACAAGAATCCTATTCTTTTCCAACAGTTCCAATTTCTCACATGATTATGATCTTGAACTTCCCTAAATGATCCATTGTAGAATCAAAATCCATAGGGGAAGATCTACATCTTTCCATTGTAGACATAGATATCATAATTCCAAGTTTGGTAGGAAGTGGGCCTTAATACTTTATCACAATCACAACTTCTTGCTAAGAAAATTTTATGCTTGAGCTAGGAGGAATCGAATAGGTTTACATACCCACATCTATCCTCTCATTTAGGACAACATTGGATCTTTAGGATTTGAGTCAAATAGAGAGTTCAAACATTACACAACCCTCGCATAGGGGACCCAAGTTGTTTATGACAACTACAAGATCTAATCATGGAAAGAGAATGGAAGCAAGCAAGAACAACACTAGCATCCCACCAGCCAATAACATGAACAATAAAAGTAACCCATGGAGCTATAGGCCAAGAGACCTTGAAACACCCTAGAAGAGGCCCATGTATAGAGACACCTTCAGTGAGGAAGAACTAAACTGCAAACAAAAGGTGGAACAAAACAACCAAGACCCAAATAGAGTAGTTGTAGATGGTGGATATAGATGAAGAGATAAATGAGGAACTGTTTGAACATTCTAACAACCCCAAGGTTCTCAAACTAATGGATAGGTTATTGAGAAAGGACCCAAACTTCTATTCTTCAAGTTAGCAAAAAGTGATGCTAAATTACTAGTGGACTTCAATGTAGAGGCTCTCAAGGATCCCAATCTTATTCCCTCAGGAGATAACTCAATTATGAGACAAATAACCAAACCCATAGAGATTCCAAATGTGCTACCTATGTTCTCACAAAAAAATGGTCAACCCAAAGAGAACCTCTTGTTCAAAGAACCAACTTAGATTAAACAAGCAGCAGTGACACAACTGTATCAAGGAGGGCCATCCCAGTATGAACCACAAAGTAGCAATCCGCCTCTTGGAAAAAATATACCTCAAAAAACTTCAAGTGTCGAGTGTTCCCAAAAAAATTAGTACTATCAATAGGGTGGTACACAAGGTTCCCCTTCGAACAATCCATACTATCAAGAGGGTGGAACATAGGGTCCCCCTTTGAATGATCAGTATTATCAACAAGGCGGAACACACGGTACCCCTCCAAAAAATTTGTACAACCAACAAGGTGGACCACAGGGTCCCCTTCCAAACCAACAATACCAACAACAAGGTGTTCCACAGAGCACCCTTATTCAGTCATCCCATCAACAAGGTGTCCCACTAATGCATCAACAGGGTAACATTCATTTTAGTCCTTTCCAGTAGCAAGGTGTGCCACATAGCACCCTTCTACATTCATCCCATCAACAATCTATCCCGCTAACACATCAACAGGGTAACCTTCATTTTATTCCTTCCTAGTAGAAAGGTGCACCATAGAGCACCATTCTCCAATCATCCCATCAATCATGTGTCCTACTAATGCATCAACATGGTAACCTTCATTTTGGTCCTTCTTAGCAGCAAGGTGTCCCACAAAACACCTTTCTTTAGTCGTCCCATCAACAAGGTATCCCTCTAATGCATCAATAGGGTAACCTTCAATTTAATCATTCCCAGCAACAAGGTATACCATAAGGAACTCCCAATTCATCTCATCAACAAGGTGTCCTACTAACACATCAATAGGGTAACCTTCAGTACACTTCATCTCACCAACAAGGAGCTAACCCTCCTTACACCAAGCAAGGACCTAACCCACTCTATGCCTAGAACAGTTATCAAGGTCCTATACCATCACAATACCCGATATATTATTAAAACATGGTGGGACAACAAGTCTATTATACACAAAACTCGCAAACGAACGTGCCAAAAATGAACATAGAAATGAAACTAGAGGTTGTCACCCAATAGATAAAAGGAATGCAAGCTAGAAAACAATAGAAAACCTATACCATCCAAGAAATATTCCCATTCTCATTTGATCAATCTGTCACTACAATACCTTTTCCAAAGAATTTTGAGATACCCAAGTTTGACAACAAATATAAAGGAAGAGGGGATCTCGTAGAGCATATACACAATTTATCTATATCATGCATGGAAGTACAACACAATGACTCATACCTCATGAGGCTATTTCCATGTAGCTTTATGGGCCATGCTATGGAGTGGTTCACCCATTTGACACCAATAGTCAAAACCTTTGATGAACTTTCTAACAAGTTCATAAGTCACTTCTCCTTCAACATCGAGAAAGATGCCACCATCACAAGCTTATCCACAATCAAATAGAATCAAGGAGAGTCCTTTACCTCCTACCTACAATGATGGAGACACAAGGCTAGTAGATGTAAGTGGCCCATTCTCAAGGAGTTGGTAGACATATTCATTACCAATGTCTTACCTAAAATCAACTATCAACTCACAATGTTATGCCCAACTGACTTTGAAGAAACCATCGAGAAAGGATTAAATATTCAGAGAGCCCTCATTGCAAGGGGAGCCCTCAAAATGAGTAGCTCAAAAGACAATCCCTTTAGTTCAAATGAAAAACCTAAAGTTTGGGCTAAGAAAAAAAATGTCACAAATGATGGAGTAGTTGATGCTAGAACACTATGGCATGCATAAAATACATCTCAAAATGCACCACAGGTAGCACAAACAAACTATGCCCCGAATGGTACACAGAATATTCAATCTAATTATCTCAAAAATAATCAAGCAACAAATCAATAAGAAAATCAAGGAGTCGACTAAAGAAGTATGACCAACCAAGGAGGCAGTTCACAGTACTAGGAGAACCTATTGAGATAGTCATATGGAAGCTCATACAATAAAACCAAATCAAGCCTAATGATCACCCAAATTATGAGCCTAACTTTAAAACATAGTGGTACAATGAAAATGACTTATGTGAATTTCACAAAATCAAAGGACACACCATGAACAATTGCACGAGACTCAAGCACCTCATCCAAGACTTGATAGACAAAGGGGAGGTAGATGTTGAACATCGTCCTGGGAATAAGGATTTGTAGATATACAACAACCCAATCCCAAACCACTAGAAAAGGAATGACAAGGGAAAATACCAAGGTTACCATAATGCCAACTATACCTACAGGGACACAATTTTAGGAACTCTATCCCAAGCTAATGACAATAGGGAAAACGTAGTAACTATACAAAGGGGAGACAACAACTATAACGTAACTACCCATTGAGGGAGAGTTACAATACAAGGAGCCCCTCCTAAACCCATAATCAAGTCATCCAATGACTACAACTTTTTGGAACAACTAAAGAAAACCCCCGCTTTAATCTCAATCCTGGAGTTACTAAGACTATCACCAACACATAGGGAAATACTAGAAAAGGCATTAGAAATTTCACTCCCTAATGACCTCGATCCTATTCAGTTCCAAGCCATGATTGGAAAGATCACAATAAGTAATCATTTAATCTTTTCTGAGAAAGATCTACCCCAAAGAACATTCCACAACCAAGCCCTCTACATAGAGGTTGGTGTTCATAAAACCATGGTCAAATGAGCATTGATAGATAAAGGTGTAGGTTTAAACATTTGTACCTTAAAACTGTCAAACAACAAGGGTATTCTAACGATGTGATAGAAAAAGGAAAAAAGTATCACAATAAGGGCCTATGATGACCTTGAAATAAATTCTGAGGGAACAGTCAAGCTACCTATACAGATAGGACTGGTGCTCATGGAAACAACATGTCAAGTGCTTGATATGGAATTACTATATAACCTTCTCCTTGGATGCCCTTGGATCCATGCATTACAAGTAGTACCATCCACCTTTCACTGGTGCCTAAATTTTCCTCATGAAGGAAAAGAGGTAACCCTATACACTGACCCTAAGCCTTTCCACTTCTATGCAAAGCTAGAGGAAAAATATAATAAAATCCAATGCATTACTAGCAACGATATAGCCTTCCACTCATTATCATATATTGACCCTTCCATGCTAGCATCAACCTCAACCAGAAACACACCAAGTGAGAAATCAAAAATAGAATCCAAGATTCAAGTGCTTGACAAGGGAAAGGGAAACTATCATTTTAGCCAAGCATTTTGCATTGGTATGCTTAAACCAACACCCAAAATCTATGGAGGATTGAGAGAGATCAAACATGCTCAGAAGGTACAAATGATAGCTAAACCCACAATTTTCACCAAGTGGGTGGACATGAAGGATGAAGAATTCTTCCAAGAGGATTTTTCATCTATGATCTACAAAGAAGACTCAAAAGAGCAAGAAAAGCCAAAAAATATTGATCCTAACAGTAGAGGCTATCAAATGGAAAAACACATGGGATATCGAGGAACTGGTGGCCTAGGGTTGCACAAATAAGGCTGATGGGAGCCTATTATAGTGGAACAAAGACAAAAAATATAGGACTAGGTTATAAGCCAAAAGAAGTGGTTACTCAAAACACCAAACATACCTCTTATAAGAAAATAGAAACTTCTACTAATGTTGAGGCACTAGATATCTACCATCTAATGGACAATGAATTACCTATAGAAGACATGTTTGACAACTTTCACATTGCTAGGTTCCCTCTCCAAAGCCTCAAAACCATTCCCAACATCTAGTATCATTTCAGAACTGACTCTAACAAATATGAGTGGGATTCCCCTTCCTTTGTCACCAGATATGATTCACCTACTTCTAGTAATGACAATCTAGACACCCAATGGGAAAAGGATACTCGAGCCATATTGACCCTTTCACCACTTCCATAAGCTTTGCAGACCAAGATGATAGCCTCCCATTCTGTTACCCATAACTAATATATTGGGATCAACAACAACATACACATGTTCTAGATCAATTCCAGAATGATGAGGCAATCACAGAGTTCATGGTACTTCAAATAGACATACCGACAAGAGATCAAAAAGTAGGGTTCATCATGGAACTTGAACATGAGTATACTTTGGTGAGGAGATTGAACCTTCCAGTCACAAAAATGAGAAAAAAATATAACAATAAACACAAGGTCCCCTAGAGAAAACCACATTGTGGCTCTATCAGATCCTAAAAAGAAGAAAATAAAGGACACATATAAAGGTGAAAACCTCCCAGAGGCACTCGAGGATGGAGGGTTCAATCTCCTCATATCAAAATATCAGGAAAGATCAATGCTCTTAGTAGAAGAAGCATAACCCATAAATGTTGGCACAACATAATACCCAAAGATAACATACCATGTGACATCACTTGATCTCAAAGAGAAGGAAAATTTCATAGCTTTTATCAATGATAGAAAGGTAAACTTTGTCTGGACCTATGTTGACATTCCTGGACTAGATCCAGATTTAGTGGTACATCATTTAGCCATAGTATTTGGACCAAAGCCTATCAAGCAAAAACTCATAAAAATGCATCCTTAGATTGCATTACTAGTAAAGGTAGAGCTAAAGAAACTACTAGATGTGGGTTTCATCAAACCGATTGACTATCCACAATGGATATCAAATCTAGTACCAGTATCAAAGCTTACTGGGGGCATTAGAATATGCACAAAATTCAAGGACTTGAACAAGGTTTGTCCAAAGGATGACTTCCCATTACCAAGCATAGACAAGATTGTGGATCTAACAGCAGGGCATTAGATGCTATCCATAATGGATGTTTTCTCCAGATACAACCAGATAAAGATCTCTCTAGATGACCAACACAAAAAAATCTACTTATGCATGGGGAATATTTTGCTCGAATGTAATTCCATTTCATCTAAAGAATGCAGGAGTGACATATCAAAGAGTGATGAAGACCATATTCCATGATATGCTTCACACCATCATGGAGGACTGTGTGGACGACATTCTAGCAAAGTCAATAAAAAGGGAAGATCACTTGACGAACTTGGAAAAGGTGTTTGATTGGCTTGAACAGTACAATCTAAGACTCAACCCTAAGAAATGGGTGTTCGGAGTAACATCCAAAAAAATTATTAGGGTACATAGTATCAAGAAGGGGGATCGAAGTGGATCCTGCAAAGGTAAAATCTATTCTAGAGATGCCTCCACCAAAACCATTGAAACAACTTAGGAGTTTACAAGGAAAGTTGCAGTCCATCAGGAAATTTATCACACAACTGGCAAAAAATGTCACCCTTTTACTCATCTCCTACACAAGGATGTTACCTTCAACTGGGATGGAAGATGTGACCAAGCATTTCAGCAAGTCAAGGAATACTTACTTACTCCTCTCATACTCATGCCGCCTATTCCAAAAAAGGGAATGATATTATATGTGTCTACCACACAAGTAGTGTTGGGAGCTCTCCTAACCAAGATAGATGATGACAATAAAGAAAGGGAATTCTATTATATTAGCAGAAAACTAGTGGGCTATGAACTAAACTACTCACCCATAGAAAGAGCATGTCTCTCAATTGTATTTGCAACAAAAAAGTTGAGAAACTACATCTTGAACAAAAAATTCAAGTTGATCTCCAAGGTAGACCCACTCAAGTACCAACTAGCAAAAGTAGCCCTAATAGGCCGAATCACCAAATGGGTGATGATCTTGAGTGAATTCAACATAGAGTATGTGGATAGTAAAGTTATCAAGGGACAAATCATAGCAGACCAACTAGCCGAAGCACCCATAGATGTCACAAACCACTCATGGTGGACTTTCCAGATGAGAATATCTTGATGACAGAACAAACAAACCATTGGACTCTCTACTTTGATGGATCCCACTCTCAGCATGGCTCTAGAGAAGGTGTTTTATTTCTTACACCACTAGGATATAATATACCCAAGGCCTACAGGATCGCTTTCCCTTGCACAAACAACATCTCAAAATATGAAGCTTTGATCACAGGGCTAAAAATGGCTATTAAATGGAGAATAAAGGAGCTACATGTCTTTGGAGACTCTCAACTAGTAATCAGATAGGTGAATGATGAATAGTAGACCAAAGATGACAAACTGATACCATATAAAAGGATGGTGGATAGCTTCAAGGAATACTTTGTCAAAATAACTTTTGAGCAAGTTTCACGGATCAAAAATAGAGTTGTTGATGTAATGGCAACAATAGGCTCACTTCTTGATATTCCACAAAATGTGCCTAAGTATGACTTCCTCGTGGAATAGTTTCCTATGCCTACATTCGACATCCCAAAATAAAAATTGGTATGTGTTGTTGTTATTCCTAACTCTCCATGGTGCCAAGATACTTTTGACTATATCTAGCATGGTATCATACCACCTAACCTAACAACCACTCAAAAGAAAACCTTCACCTCTAGAACTTCTCAATTTATCATCCTAGGAGATACCCTATAATGTTGTAGTGTAGATGGTAAGTTACTCTGATGCCTTAACACAAAAGAAGCATAAATAGCCTTACAAGAGGTACACAAAGGTGTTTGCAAGTCCCACTCTAGCGGACCTTACCTAGTCCAAAAACTGCTCAAAATAGGATACTACTGGACCTCCATGGAACAAGAATTTGTACAATAATCTAGAAAGTGTCGGCAATGTTAGCAACACAATGTTCATGCACCAACACAGGAACTAAGACCCATTACCATACCAGACATACATAAACTTTGTTTAAAATATATGGTTGGGTTGTGTTAAAAAAAAATTGGACCAGATACATAGAGAGGCATGAAATACCTAACATGCAACAGCTACATGAATTTTCTTAAAAATAACTTCGATACACTCAATAAAGCAAGTATTCATTGTGGTAGTATCACAAAAATAACTTACAAACAACAAACCAAAATGATGCTCAATTTCCCCCATTGCTTCTTCTCTAAATCCTTATGCACACCCTCAAGAGATCCTGGGAATGATTCAATAAAATAGATCATAAAGATATGACTATAAAAAGATAAAAAAATATTGCAATATCACTTGTCATATCTGTTTTGAGGTTTCAGGCTATTATCTATTGTTGATCATCTCTATCGTAGGAACGGATCCATTAAGGCATATCTTAGGATGTTGTTGGTGAATTCTCAAAAGATAGGTAGCTAACATTTTGTCATTGTTTTCATTTGTTTTTAATCAAAGTTTTTTGATTGTTTTCTTGAAAGTTATAGCTTTTGATGTTTGCTTTGTTTTTTTGTTTGTTTTTTCAAAGGGTGAAGATGATGTTTGTTTATTATGTATGAAAATTTTATTGTGGATTGTAATGATGGAGGTAGGATCTTTTTTATTTTCTGAGTTTTATGATGTTGTTTTTGTTGTTTTTTAGGGGACTAACCTAAGGCCTTGAGGGCTCATCAAAGATAATCCTTACCTACGTTGTAAACGCATAGGCTTGTAGTTTTGATATGATCATGTTTTTTATTTTTTTGTTTTGTGAATGTTTTTGGATTCTGATTTGTTTGACTAAGTTGAAAGAAAGCATGACATGCACCTAAGGGGACTGACCTAAGGCCTCGAGGGTTGATAATCCTTGCCTACATTGTATACACAAAGACCACATAGTTCAAATGGTGTTGACTCAAAATCATAACATGTTTTGGACTACAAATAATGTTGATAACTTGGATTGATATTCTAATTCTATTTCTAGAGGATATGTTGCAAGAAATCTACTTGAACTAGCCACGAGGTTCAAGCAAATGTTGATATCTTAGAATTTATAGTAAAGGAATAATCCAAAGTTCTTTTTATTTTTGTTTTTTTTCAGATGTTTTTGATTTTTGATAGTTTTGACCATGATGGGATGCTCAAGGATCTAATCCATGACCAGTTTCAAGAAGTTTCCCCCAGTTCGAGACAAGACTACCTTCTCTAGGAGGGACAGATGTAGATGGTGTAACAAGGTTCAATACTAAATTATTATCAAGCCATGGTTGGACACATGTTTTATTATGGTACGAATGGGTGGATGCTTGGATAATATTGATAGATAACAATGAAAGTCTTATTCAAATATAACACTTGTTTGCTAGGTTTTCACTATGGTACATGTTCTGGAAGGTCCCCCAAGCACAAGTGAATGTTGTTTTATGTTGATCATTAGGGGATATTTTTATTTGATTATACTCAGAGTAACAGTCCATTAGTAACAACATTTCATGGCTTGCAGTTAAATCTACAATCATGTCTATACTTGGAAGAGGAAAGTCATCCTTTGGAAAATCTTTGTTCAGATCTTAGAAGTCCGTGTAGATCCTTTTTCCTCCAGTGGGCTTTGACACTGGTACTAGATTTGATATCCATTGCAGATAATCAATCGGTCTAATAAAACCTAAATCTAGTAACTTCTTTAGTTCTACCTTTACCAACACTACTATTTGAGGATGAATTTTCCTTAGTTTCTACTTGATAGGTTTAGCTCCAAGAGATACAACAAAATGATGTACAACTAGTGATGGATCTAGTCTTGGCATGTCTGCATATGTCCACACAAAGTTTATCTTTTTGTCATTGATGAACATCGTGAAGTTCACTTTCTCTTTAGGATCAAGTGACATTGCATGGTATGTGATCTTTGGGTTCTCTATTGTACCAACATTGATGAATTTTACTTCTTCCACTAGGATTTTTTACTTTTCTAGATATTTAGATATAGGGATATTGAATCCTTCATCTTCAAGTGCCTCAAATATTTTTTCACCTTCAAATTTGTCCTTTATTTTCTTCTTTTCAAGATCCAATAGAGCCACATTGTGGTTTTCTCTAGGGGATCTCATTTCGATATTGTCCTTTTCAATTTTGTGACTAGAGGACATAATATCCCCACTGAAATATGCTTCCTATTTGAATTCCATGATGAACCCTACTTTATGATCTCCTATCGGTATATTAGTTCGAAGTCCCATAAACTTTGTGTTTGCTTCATCATTTCAGAATTGATCCAAAATAGGTGTATTTTGTTGGTGGTCCTAATCCATGAATTATGGGTAACAGAGGGGTGGGATATCATAATTATCTGCAAAACTTATAGAAGTTGATATAGTTAATATGGCTCTAGTATCATTCTCACATTGGGTGTCTAGGTCATCATCACTAGAGGTGACAAAAGAAGGAGAATCCCATTCATAGTCGTTAGAGTTTGTTCCAGAATAATAAGTCATTAGGAATATTTTGATAAGTTGGGTATGGACTATACCAATGCTAAAGTTTTCAAATAAGTCCTCGATGGGTAACTCATTATCTATAAGGTGGTAGATATCCAATGTCTTAACACTAGTAGAAGGCGCTTGTTTCTTAAAAGAGGTACGTCTAGTGTTTGGAGTAACCATGTCTTTTGAATCATACCCTAGTGCCATATTGTTCTTTCTTTGTTCCACTATGATAGGTTCCCATCTACCTTGTTTGTGTATCCCAAGGCCACTTCTTCCAGTATATCCCATTTGTTTAGCTAATTGATAGCTAGGATTGATTAGAAGGGGTTGTGATTGTTTTGGTTCCTTTTATAGATGATAAGTCTTCTTTAAATATCTCTTCATCCTTCATATCTCCCCACTTGGTGAAAATTCTGGGTTTGGCTATCATTTTTATTGTTTGAACATATTTGATCTCCTTAGGGCCTCCATAATCCTTGGGTTTTAGTGGAACCATTCCAATGCAAAATGATTGACTGAAGTAATAATTCCCATTACCCTTGTCAAGTACTTGAACCTTGGTTTCAATTTTTGGTTGCTCCCTTGATGTTGGTTTAATTGAGGTTGATGGTAGTGTGGAAGGTTCAACATATGAGAATGAATGAAATGATATGTCATTGTTGGGTATACACTAGATTTTGTTATACTTCTCCTCCAATTTTGCACAGAAGTGGAAGGGTTCGGGATCAAAATATAATGTAACCTCCTTTCCTTCTTGAGGAAACTTTAGGCACTGGTGAAAGGTTGAAGGAACCACTTGTAATGCATGAATCCATTGCTATCCTAGAAGGAGGTTATATGGTAACTCAAGGTCAAGTACCTAACATGTGGTGTATATGGTGGTTGGTCCTATTTGCACTGGTAACCTAACTGTCCCTTCTAAATCCCTTTTGAGGTCATCATAGGCCCTTATAGTAATTATTTTTCCTTTGTCTATTACATCATTAGAATACCCTAGTTGTTTAACAAATTTCAAGGTACAAATGTTCAAACCTATACTGTTATCTATCAACACTCTTTTGACCATGTTTTTGTGGACATCAACCTCTATGTAGAGAGCTTGGTTGTGGAATGACTTATGTGCAAGGTCTTTCTCAAAAAATACTAAATGGTGATTGGTCATGATTTTTCCAACCATGGCTTGAAACTAATTTGGATTAAGGTCATTAGGAATCAATGCTAATAATGCTTTTTCTAGTATCTACCTATGTGTGGGTGATAATTTTAGCAATTCTAGGATTGAGATCAAGGTGGGAGTCTTCTTTAGTTGTTCCACAATATTGTAGTCATTTGATAACTTAGTTGTGGGTTTAGGTAGGGCTCCTTGTATCGTGACTTTTCCTCGATGGGTAGTTACATTAAATTTGGTGTCCCTACCTCGTATAGTCACTACATTTACCCTAGTGTCATCTGCTTGAGAGAGGGTACCTAGAACTGTGTCACTAGTAGTTAGAATTGTGATAGTCCTGGTCCTTTCCTTTGTCATTATTCTTAGCATGATTCATAATTGGATTTGTGTATATCTAGAGGTCTCTTTTTCCAAGATGATGTTCAATATCCACTTCTCCCTTGTCAATCAAGTTTTGTATTATGTGCTTGAGTCTCATGCAATTGTTTGTTGTATGTCCTTTGATTTTGTGGCACTCACATAAGTCCTTCTCATTGTACCATGGTGTTTTGAATCTTGGATCTTCATAGTTGGGGCGATCATTGACCTTGATGAGGTTTTGTGCACTAGTTTGTGCATGATTGTTTCAAGGGATTCTCCTAATGCGGTGAACTTCCTCCCCAGTTGATCATATTGCCTTTGCTTCCCTCCCTAATTTGTCTGTTGGTTGCCCACTTGATTGTTTTGGGGATAGGTAAGTTGATTGTTTTGTGCATTATTAGGAGTGTAGCTTGTTTGTGCAGCTTGTGGTTTGTTTAGTGGTCCATTAGGATTCCACACAACTCTAGCATCCACTACCCCATCGTTGGTAACATTTTTTCTTTTGGCCTAAATCTTAGGTTTCCCATTCAAATTAGAAGAATTGTCCCTTGGGTTGTTTAGCTTAATCACTCCCTTTTCTATGAGATCCCTTTCTATGTGTAGTCCCTTCTCAATGGTCTCTTTGAAGTTTGCAAGACACAGCATGGTGAGTTGGTAGTTGAATTTTACTTGGACATTGGAAACAAATACATCTACCAATTCCTTGTTGGGAATAGGCCACTTGCATCAAATAGCTTTATGTCTCCATTGTTGAAGGTAGGAGGTAAAGGATTCTCCTTGACTTTGTTTAATCTTGTATAGATCCATGATGGTGACGTCTTGTTCTATATTGAATGAGAAGTGGTTTATGAATTCGGTAGCCAGTTCATCAAAACTTTTAATTCCTGGGGTAGATGGGGGAACCACTCCATAGCATGACCAATAAGAATATGTGGAAAGAGCCTCATTAGGAAAGAATCATTGTTTTGTACTTCCATACATGATACCAATAAATATCCCATGTGTTCTACTAGATCTCCTTTTCCTTTGTATTTGTAAAAAATTGGTATTTCAAAGTTTTCCAGAAAAGGAAGTGTAATGATGCAATTTTATGGGGTTGGCTGATTAGAGCATAAATCATAAAATCCAACATTAACTATGAAGCACCAAGGAAGACAATAAAATAAAATAAAAATGATTATACCAAATCACCTTTGAAGCCTCCATGAATCACCTCCATAGCCCTTCTAACTTGTTGCAAATGTAATTGTTTCCCTCATATTTAAGTGTGTGAGCAATGACTATGACAAAGACAATGTCCAAAGCAAGGTTTGAAGGATTTTAAAATGATTATAATGCTACCATGCAAATGATAAGCATTAAGATATGTCTAAACTATGCCAAAATAAAGCCGATGCCCAAATGACAAGACTATAAGATTACCTAAGACTCAACAATTATGCTAGAATGAAATATCAAGAAGTTGTGTTCCTCAAAATCTGAGCAAAATTGGCATTTTATAGAAAATGCAATTTTGGATGGACGACCACGATTAAAAGTTGACAGAAGCCTAAAATCAGAGGTCAAGATTGTGTGTGGCAATCCCTAATCAGGGTTAGGGAAAAATCATTAAATGAGTGGTCAAGATGTCATTTGAGAAAATCAAATCAATGATCGAGAATAAATGTGATAATTAGCTAAAAAGATAAAGATTTTCGAAAATCAAGAAGATAAAGACTGCTTGATTTGTAGGATTCAAAAAATCAAGAGGATAAAGGTTGAACTGAAAAAGCGAATTTGGAAAATCAAGAATTTGCTCAATTACTTGATTTTTGGAAGAAGATTACCATTTTGAATTAAATAAATTCAAAATATGGATTTTGTGTGACAGTAAATAATCAATTTTCAGATTATTTACTAAAATGAAGTGACAGTTAATAATGTGGGATCATTTTAAATAATTTATTTATTTAAAATGAGAGAAATGTTAAATTAGGCAATTAAATAATTAAAGATAATTATTTAATTTAGAGGATTATGACCAATAATTAAATAAATTAATAAATTCATTTAATTATGAGATTTAGTGACATATTGAATAAATAAATAAAATGTATTTATTTAATAATCAAGAAGACATAAATGAATAAAGGTAATTAAATAAATTAAGCAATTTATTTAATTGTAAGAAGATAATAGACCCTCAGTGACGTATTGAATAAATAGATATAATTTATTTATTTAATAATCATGAAGAATACAACAGACATGAATTAATTAAATAATAATGAATTATTTAATTAATAGTCGAATGTGGACCAAGGATATAATTAAGATGTCATAATTATGCTAGGACGAAAGATGAAAAATTAAGCTTGTAGGCCTAGGTCATTTTTAAGTGTCTACATTTTTCCCCTCTTTGTCATAATGTAGCATGTTGCATTGTGACAAAGAAAATAAGTCAAAAAATGCCCCAGTGCAAAATATGATGAGGAAAAATGACAAGGAGGGTTACGGTATGCCCCCTCAAGAGGACAGATGGGTTTAGAGAACACAAGTGGGCTCTTGAAATGGACGAGAAGACTAGAATATGAAGAGACAAAGAAATGTTAGTGCAAAAGATATGGATGCAATGCCTATATGAGATGGGTGAGAGAAGACGACAAGACAAAAGGAGATGCATGTTAGTTCGTAGACCAAATCCTTCAAAACATTACCATAGGACTTTAATATTGATTGCTCTTAATGATCATTGGGAAAATTATTGTAATGGCCAACAAACACCATGATATGACATAGATCAAGGTGTGCAAGGTCATACCATCACATGAGTCAAACAATCACAGACAAGGATGATCATGAATCATACTAAGAACGCGATTTCCCTAGTCTTTTTGTCACAATCAACCATGAGCATAAAAGGACAAGCAAGACAAATCATGAAATGTCGTTGCTCCTCTAAATCCTGTCATCAGGAAATCCTCAAGGAATTAGCAACATGACTGCCAAAAAGACAAGATGTGACAATCATCATGATACGTCGCTGCTTCTCTAAATCTTGTCATCAGGACATCGTAGAGAAACTAATAACATGACAATCCAAAAAAAAAGACAAAATAAGACAATCATCATGATACGTTTCTACTTTTATAAATCTTGTTGCCAAGACATCGTCGAAAAACTAGCAGCATGATGAAAAATTAAACCAACCATCATGATACATCGTTGCTTCTCTAAATCCTGATGTCAGGACATCTCGGAGAAACTAGTAACACGGTAGTTTGAAAAAGATAAGACAAGTCAATCATCATGAGACTTCGTTGCTTTTCTAAATCTCATTGTGAGGACCTCGCTGAAAAACTAGTAACATACTAAAAAATCCAAAGACAAGATAAGACAGTCATGATACTTCGTTGCTTTTCTAAATCCTGTTGTCAAGACATCGCTGAGAAACTAGTAACATGAGTGTCAAAAGACAAGAAAAACATCATGATACGTCATCGCTTCTCTAAATCCTATTGTCGGGATCTCACTGAAAAACTAGTAACATGATGAAAAACCAAAAGACAAGTGCTAAGTGTTTGCCAAGTGTGTCTAGATGCCAAGTGTTTTACTGTCAAGATGTTAGGTTTGATGATGTCAAGATGCCAGGGTGTCAAGGTTTCAACGATGCCAAGATGACGGATGCCAAAGATTGCCAAATTCAGGAAGGACACATCCTGAATAATGTTGATGTTGAGAGGATTGATCCCTAAATGTCAAAAGGGATCCCTCAAAATGCCAATGACGGTGACAGTGACGATGCCTAGGAAGGACACATCCTAAGGCATAAATGATAGTGTTTGTTCTTCAGAAGGACACATCTGAAAGATACTGATGTCGAGAGGAGTGATCCTTAAATGTTGAGAGAATCCCTCAAAAATGTTGAATGACAATGACGATGCCTAGGAAGGACACATCCTAAGGCATAAATGCCAAAGTTTTTTCTTCAGAAGGACACATCTGAAAGATACCAATGTCGAGAGGAGTGATCCTTAAATGTCGAGAGGATCCCTAAAAAATGTTGAATGACAATGAAAATGCCTAGGAAGGACATCTTAAGGCATAAATGACAGAGGCTATTCTTCAAAAGGACACATCTGAAAGATAACCAAGAGTTGATAGTTTGAATGGTTATGATAATTTGAATTGTTTTGACTAAGTTTGATTGAAGTTGACTGAATTGACTTGTGTTGACTACATGTCGATATTGACATGCTAATGTAATTGTCACATTGAGTAAATGGTTGCTCAAAATTTGGTTGCAGTAATTGGCTTATTTTGAGATGACTTGTTTGACTTGAAGACTTTTTTGATATGTGTGCCAGTGTAATGTCATGGACCCTAATGGACTAACCTAGTGCATCCTCAGGAGCTCATCAATAGATGGCCTTGCCTATGTCATACACTTAGAGACCTTGTAGTTCGACAAAACACAAAGACTGATACAACTGACATGACAGACTTTGACTCTGTTTTTGGGATTGTTCCATTTATTTGGATGTTTTTGTGTTTTTTCCATATTTTGATTTTTTTGGATTTCTTCAAGATGTTTTTCAATTTTTTTAGGTCTTTTTTCAAGAATTTTTTTATTTTTTTGACTTTTTTAGGACTTTTTTCGATGTTTTTGTCTTTTTTTTCTTGACTTTTTATTTATTTTTGTCTTTTTTGTAGGATTTTTAATGATTTTTTTGTCTTTTTTGTGACATGTTTTGATGTGGGCCATGACAAATGCATGTGAATGATGCCAATGACAAACATGATTGTGCCCCTAGTCAAGCTGAATACCAATTGACAGGTGATGACAACGTTGTTTGACATGGGAAGGACACATCCTGAAACAACATGAGGATGAAAATAATGTGACGAAAATATCTAGGTCTGCAACCGAGCCAGGAACAAAGTCAAATAATGCGTTGGATGATGTGCCATTGCATTTGGAATGACTTGGTTAGGACTAGATGGGATGATGGAGTATCCTTAGACCATTTGACAAGGGAAAGCCAAGATAGGTGACCTACATGAAAGGGTGAGAGGTGGCCTTGGTAAAGGACATGAGATTAAAGGAATTGTCATATGATATTCAAGGACTATGTTGTATAAGGACAATAAGACTATGACAGTCAATGACATGATGTTTCATGAATAATGTATGACTAAAGGATAGGCATGTCAATAGTTTTCCCAAAGCATGATTTATGTTTGCATGTTGTTATGTCAAGACGAAGGTAGGTGAGAAAGTGAATGGAAATGATAGGGTTGAGATGGATGGATGCCAATGTCAAGAGGAAGGAATAGGAGATGAGATGACTTTCTCCCAAGGGTAAGAGTCCACATAGACAATTTATTTTACACATGATGCCTGTTTGCCAGGTTTTCATCATGGCACTTATCCAGGGTGCCTATTTTCCAAGTTTTCACCGTTGGACAAAATTTTTCTCTTTACTATTTTTTTGCCTCTTTTTTATTCTTTTATTTTCTTGGTGTCACCAAGATGCCTGTTTTCCAGGATTTCATCAAAGTGGCATTTTTTTTATTTTTCAATTTTTTTATATTTTTGATATTTTAGGATGACCTTGATGCCTTAACTGACCATTGATTGTTTTGAAGTTGCTGACGGTGTCAATGTAGAGACTAGTGCCATGATATGCCAATAATGTCTTGTCTGAAGTAGTTGCCTTGTCAAGATCATAGCGCTTGCATACAACTGATTGATGTCATTGTGATCCTTTATGATACTAGAGTTAGCCTTATCAAAATACACACATCACGATAGAGTGCCATGAGAGTACTTGTGGTTAAGAGTTGCTACCATGATGTGACGGATTTGTGACATGGGATCTTTGGACTTTAGATGAAATGTAGGATTATGATGGATGATTGTAGACATGGAAAAGTTGTTTGGACATTTGGATGAATCACTTTTTATTATCCAAACTTGGGATGGTGGATGCCAGATTTTGGAGGGATGGCATTTGGAACCAACACTCTTAGATGCCTTGCTTGATGAACATTTTGAAGGAGGTGGGCATGTGTTATATGTGGGAGTCCTCTTGTCTTGTGGCTCCACATTATAATTAACTTTTTCTTTTGACATATTTTCTTTGCTTGATCCACTTTTCTTTGGGATCCATTTTAATTTCATTTGTCCACTTGTCTTTTTGTCTGATTTGATGGCCTTTGACATTTGATTTTTGACTTTGTAAGACTTTTTTTTTTGTTGGTTCCAAAGGGAAGGTTTATTTATGATGGAATGACAGTTTATGGTGTGGGTGGAGGGGGTGTTGGAAGCAATCTTATGACAAGGATTTCTCATGGACTCTATTTTGATGTTTTTATCTGACAAGGTTGCTCCTAGTATCGAGGAGGTTCCACTAACATTGTTTGATTTGCTAACTAAAGAATAGCCAAGACCTTGATTTCTGAAATTTGCCTGAAGTTGTATTGGTTCTTGAATACCTTGCTCATGTATGCCTAGTCCTCTGCCTTGATATTGCATGCTTTGACAAATTTTGTTTGCGATGGGGTATTTATTGTTTTGAAAGCAAGATGATAACCCATCATGATGTATGCTGACACTATTACTTGGAATATTTTTGTTTGCAAGAAATCCTACTCTGACAAAGGTGGATGATCCTAATTGATAGGATGTCTTAGGTTCATTGACATGTTGGACATATTTCTGAGTGATATCTTTAGTCTGATCTTCTGACATGTTAGGTTCAGATGATTCTATTGGTGCTTCCAAGTCAATGTTGATGGTGAGGGTAGACGAATGGAGGTCCCAAAGTATTTATGTCAAAGCCCCGTGGTAACTTAGCCCCTTGGTCCAAAAGCATGGCTAGATACCTTTGAGGGTCGTGTAAAACTAAATTTTCTACAAAGGAGGCTATATTAGGATTTTGTGTTGCAGCTTCTAAGTCTTTTGCATATAGTCGTCCATTTTGGTCTCTTTGCATGAATGGTTCAGAAGGATTTCATGACGAAGATGGCATGTTCATTGAAGATTTCATGTTCATGTTGTGAAATGGGTTAGAAAAATTCCAATGTTGGTTCATGTCATAAGTGTTATTATTGATGTTGGGATTGAAATCTTGTCCAAAGTTTTCCATTTGTCCTCTTTGTCTTTGAAGCCTAGTCTCAACCATAAAAGGGGATTGCTCAAATGAGGATGATAAGAATGACAACTGAATTCTAGGATGACGATAGCAAATGTTTTTGGATTTTTTTTGTGGATAAAGGATGACAATGCAAGACTATGTTTTTGGATTTTCAATAATAAGGGATGACAATGTGACAATGTTGTCTAAACGACGTGGCTAATGTAAAATGAATACTAGGATGACAAATTATGACACTAATTTTTTTGTATTTTTGGAATAAAGGATGACAATGCAAGGTGATGATGACGTTTTCCTAAGGAAATGATTAATGCAAGATGACAAGGTTGTCAAGGCCAAAGTGCCAAATGAGGACTAAGATGATAATGTTGACTAAGGACTAAGATAATTAATGCAAAGTCAAAGTTCAAAATGAGGACTAGAGATGGACAATGCAAAGTCTAAGTTTAAAATGAGGACTAAAGATGGACAATTTTAGGAAAAAGGTTTTCTTTAACCACTCTAAGCTTGACTTATGTCTCAATTTAGGTTATCAAGGGACTTGCTAAGGGGACTAAATGACAAGGTCAAAAATGACGAGTGAGCCTTCCTAACTAGACTGTTGAGTTGGGGGTTCTCACAAAAAGGACAATGACCGAAAAGAGGAATAATGACTAAGTCCCAAGATAACCTAGTTTTAAAAACAATGGTTTTTGCAAAGTGTGGAGATTTGGCCTAATCCAAATTTTGCCAAGATGAAACCTAAGGACAAATTTATGCTAAAAATGACAATTATGATACCTAGGGAATGCAACTAAAATTTAGAAATTTCAACCCGTGGTTAAAATGTGAGCTAAGGAATGCAAATGATGGACATTTTGAGCAATTTCAATTTTGGTTTCTGACAGGGGCCTTTGAAAAACATGTTTGATAGTAGGCTAAGATGTCTAGACTTGAATTCTGGTTTGAAATAGGGTTTATTTTGGTGCCAGTCAAATGTGTCGTTTGAGGTCACAAATGCGTTGCAGTGATCAAATGTGGCTCTAGAAATGGAAAATGTGGTGCAATGTTGCAAATGTGGCTTTACAAATTGCAAATGCGGTGTAGTGTTGCAGATGTAGCTTTACAGATGGAAAATGTGTTTCAAGACAGGCGAATGCAGTGTTTGGATTAGCAGATGCATTTTAGTAGAGCAAACGCATTGCAAGCTAAAAAATGTGGTATGACAAAGCGATTGTGGTCTAAAAAATGCATTGCAAAATGTAAAAAGTCAAATTTCTGATGTTTGTGGTCAAAAATCTGAATTGTTTAAAGTTTGACAGTTTGTTTCTAGATGTTTGAGTGTTGTTTGTTTCGTTTCAGTAACCAAAAAACAATTGGCAAGCATGATATTTTGAAAGTAATCAAACACAAAAGAGAACAAGTACAATCCTATGGTTAAGCCAGGACAGTATTCGCTAGATTCCATGCGGGTTTCCTTAGCCGCATATCAGTAGCGTGTGAATTCAGAAGCTTGGCTACATGGGCTCCCCCTTATAGTGCACTCTCTTATTAGGCCAACCAAGCTTCCAACCCCTATGAAACTCCCATGGAAGTTTGATCACCTCTACTACAAATTGCGAAGATGTGGATGCCTTCACACTGACTGGTGTTGTGCTAGCAAATAGAAGGTTTTTGGCTACTAGACAATGGTGTTTAATTCGAGACCCCTATTCAAGTGGCCATACATGGGGCACAAGATTAAGCTCTGTTTAGGAGGAACTCCAACCTAAACAGGTTAAGCTCAACAGGGTTTTGGGGAGTACTACTTGGTCCGTATGACACATTTGCACTCATAATCTTAGGTTTTCCCTTAAGATTCACATTTATATACTAGTCAGGGGTAACTTGGCTTTAGCTCCATTGCCAGTTTGAGTCACCTAGAGGTGATGAAACCCCCTGGCAAGCCCAATTTCTAGAGGCAATAACCGTTTCTTTTACACCCAGGATCGCATGACTACACAAGGGGAGATGATATTTCGATTATTGCATCAAGGTTACATAAAAATAAGGTGGGTCTAGTTTTCTGATCACCTAGTTTGCACAAGGTGAGAGCATAGTCACCTACCACCTTCAAGCACAGTCAAACAGAATAGAAGACATGTTCATTTTAGTGCACCAAATTAAGTGTTTTCTATTATGAAAATCATAGACACAATGTTTCAAATTTGGACTTCCTGGACAAACGAATTTGCAAAACCACAAATTAGTATTTTGAACAAATGATCTTGGACCCTCGAAATGTAAATGTCACACGTTGCCAAAAAGGATTAGTAACCAAAAATCTATAATCTAAAACATGCAATCTATTAAAATCCTAAACTAAATTAAAAATTAAAAATCTAAACTAAATTAAAAAGTTCAAAATCTAAATTAAATTAGAAATTAGAAATCTAAACTAAATTAAAAAGTTTAAAAAATCTAAATTAAAAATCTAATCTAAAATCTAATAAAAATCTAATTTAAAAATCTAATTTAAAATCTAATCTAAAATCTAAAATCTAATCTAAAATCTAACTAAAAACTAATTTAAAAATCTAAAAATCTAATTTAAAAATCTAAAAACATCTAACTAAAAAATCTAAAGAACATCTAACTAAAAGCTAATTTAAAAATCTAAAAAAAATCTAATTTAAAAATCTAAAAAAAAACCTAACTAAAAGCTAATTTAAAAATCTAAAAATCTAATTAAAAAATCTAAAAAACAAAAAAATATAATAAAACTAAAATCACAAGCTAATTTAAAAATCTAAAAAAAATCTAAAAAAAAATTAACTTAAAGCTAATTTAAAACTATAAAAATCTAATTAAATTCTAATAAAAATTATAAAATATAAATTAAATAATTTAATTCTAAACTAAAAATCTAAAATTAAATTTAAAATCTAAATTAAACTAGAAAAAGCTAAATTTAAACTAACTTAGAAAGATTAAAAATCTTAAATCCAAATTTACATCTAACTCTAAATTAATTTAAACTAATAAAACTAAAGCTAATGAAAACTAAAGATAATGAAAATGACGTTTCCAAATGCGAATGTGTCGCGATAGGGCATTTGCGTCTCAGAATGTTGCAATTGCATCATTATGTACCTGTACCTGCAAAAAAAAACCAAACTCCGTACGAAAACTGCAAAAACGAATGTCAAGTTCACCAATGTAACAATGCAATTCTATGGGGTTAGCCGATTAGAGCATAAATCATAAAATCCAACATTAACTATGAAACACCAAGGAAGACAATTAAATAAAATTAAAACAATTATACCAAATTGCCTTTGAAGCCTCCATGAATCACCTCTATAGCCCTTCTAACTTGCTGCAAATGTAATTGTTTCCCTCATATTTGAGTGTGTGAGAAATGACTATGACAAAGACAATGTCCAAAGCAAGGTTTGAAGGATTTTAAAATGATTATAAAGCTACCATGCAAATGATAAGCATTAAGATATGTCTAAACTATGCCAAAATAAAGCCTATGACCAAATGACAAGACTATAAGATTGCCTAAGACTCAACAATTATGCTAGAATGAAATATCAAGAATTTATGTCCCTCAAAATGTGAGCAAAATTGGCATTTTATAGAAAATGCAATTTTGGAAAGACGGCCAAGATTAAAAGTTGATAGAAGCCTAAAATCAAAGGTCAAGATTGCGTGTGACAATCCCTAATTAGGGTTAGGAAAAAATCATTAAATGAGTGGTCAAGATGTCATTTGAGAAAATCAAATCGGTGTTTGAGAATAAATGAGATAATTAGCTAAAAAGATAAAGATTTTCGAAAATCAAGAAGATAAAGACTGCTTGATTTGTAAGATTCAAAAAATCAAGAGGATAAAGGTTGAACTGAAAAGCAGATTTGAAAAATCAAGAATTTGCTCAATTACTTGAGTTTTGGAAGAAGATTACCATTTTGAATTAAATAAATTCAAAATATGGATTTTGTGTGACAGTAAATAATCGATTTTCAGATTATTTACTAAAATGAAGTGACAATTAATAATGTGGGATCATTTTAAATAATTTATTTATTTAAAATGAGAGAAATGTTAAATTAGGCAATTAAATAATTATCTTTAATTATTTAATTTAGAGGATTATGACCAATAATTAAATAAATTAATAAATTCATTTAATTATGAGCTTTAGTGACATATTGAATAAATAAATAAAATTTATTTATTTAATAATCAAGAAGACATAAATGAATAAAGGTAATTAAATAAATTAAGCAATTTATTTAATTGTAAGAAGATAATAGACCCTCAGTGACGTATTGAATAAATAAATAAATTTTATTTATTTAATAATCATGAAGAATACAATAGACATGAATTAATTAAATAATAATGAATTATTGAATTAATAGTCGAATGTGGACCAAGGACATAATTAAGATATCATAATTATGCTAGGATGAAAGATGAAAAATTAAGCTTGCAGGCCTATGTCATTTTTAAGTGTCTACAGGAAGCATAGTAATGGAACGATCAAAAGGAAATAGACATATATTCTCAAAGGTATAAGTCTTCTTTTGTTTTCCTATCTGCATATCTGATATTCTTTGATTCATGGTCTATAGCTGTATGCCTACCTCTATTTTTGGTACGTTTGTTTATGGATCCTATGTGTAGTAACCTTGTTTTCCTACCATGTTTTGGTCATAGGTTGGGTATTGTGGAGGTACGAGACCTTGGTAACCATGTTGGGTGGAAGGAAAGTTAAATCCTTGTTGTGTGAAAGGAAGGGTAGGTCCTTGTTGTGTGAAAGGAGGGTTAGGTCCTTGTTGAATGTAAGGAGGGTTAAAGCTCCTTGTTGAATGTAAGGAGGGTTATCTCCTTGTTGAATGGAAGGAAGGATAGCTCCTTGTTAAATGTAAGGAGGATTAGCTCCTTGTTGGATGGAAGGAGGCTTAGCTCCTTGTTGAATGTAAGGAGGGTTAACTCATTGTTTTTGTTAAGGAGGGTTACCTTGATAGTGCATTGGTGATGCAATTTGTGGTTGGGATGAACTATATTGAAGGTTACCCTAATAATGCGTTGGAGGGACACCTTATTGATGGGATGAACTGTATTGAAGGTTACCCTAATAATGCATTGGTAGGACACCTTGTTGATGGGATGAACTGTATTGAAGGTTACCCTAATAATGCATTGGCGAGACACCTTGTTGATGGGATGAATTGGGAAGGGTACCCTATGGTACACCTTGTAAGGGTGAATTGTTTTGAAGGTTACCCTGATAGTGCATTGGCAAAACACCTTGTTAGTGGGACGAATTGTGAAGGGTACCATGTGGCACACCTTGTTGTTGGTACTATTGATTAGGAGGGGGACCATGTGGCACACCTTGTTGATTGGAAAGGGTACCCTATGGCACACCTTGTTGTTGGTACTATTGATTGGGAAATGGACCACGTGGCCCACCTTGTCGATGGTACTATTTGGAAATTTCCCTTGTCGATTTTGTACATGTTGGGAAGGGTCAATATATAAATTTTTTTGGGGCATGTATATCCTTTTGGTGGGTTGTTATCTTGTGGTACATATTGGGATGGGCCTCCTTGATATTGTTGGGCCAACGTCGCTTGTTTGATTTGGGACGGTTTCCTAAACAAAGGGTTGTCCATTGGTTGATCTTTGCCTTGTGAGAAGACTAGTGGCATGTTTGGAATCTCCAATGGTTTGGGTATTTCTCTCACAAATGAGTTATCTCCCAAGGGAATGAGGTGAGGATCTTTGAGAACTTCTACATTAAATTCTAGAGGCAACTTAGCACCACTTTGTGCTAACTTGAAGAACTAAGTATTTGGATCTTTTCTTAGGAGTTTGTCCATTAGTTTGAGCACCTTGGGATTGTTAGAATGTTGGAAGAGTTCTTCATCATTTATTTCCTCCTCACTATCCACCTCCTCTATGACCATATCCTTGGGATTTTGTTTTGATCTATCCATGGCTTATTTTTGTCTACAAATTACCTCTTTCTCACTAGGTGATTGGTTTGTTTCCTTGAATGTGGGTCTCTTTTGAGGTGTTTCAAGGTCACTTGGCCTATAGCCCCATGGGCCACTTTTTTCGTGTGTGGTGTTTGTTGGGGGAATACTAGTGTTGCTTTTTTTTGCTTCCATGTTTTCTATGTTGTGATCTTGCAATTGTCATAAACAAGTGCCAAGCTTTTGTGAACATTTGGGGATTTCCTAACTATGAAATGAATTGATAATTTGTTTTTGGGATTTTTTGTTTTAAGGAAAATGAAATTGTGTTTGTTTTGGGGATTTTATGTCTTTTGAAAAGATGATATCTATTGCCACACAGAAGGTGGTAATACGGGCCTTTCAGCCACAAGATCAACTTTCCGCTCTTATTTTTCTAGAATGTATGTTGTGTTTCTCTATTGGGTTAGTGTTTCCTTTGTCTTGAATATGAAGCTTCTCAAACTATTGATTATGTATGTTTTCTCTCCTTCAATCAGGTCAAAGTTTGGTTGTATGATAGATGGTGTAAGGTTTGGTTGTTGAATTGGAGCAATCGGATTCCAAATGGTCATAAGGTGAAATGATAAAAGTGTGGGTGTTTTGATATGGATTTTGTGATTCTCAAGACCCTAAGGTTTGAGCGATGTTTTGGGATGACGCTATTTTTGGAACTCAAAATATTGAAAGACTTGGATCAATATTTCACTTCCTTTTTAGAGGATATGTTGCAGGAAATTTACTTGAACTAGCCTTGAGGTTCAAGAAAAATGTTGATATCTTAGAATTTTGAGTGAAGGAATGATCCAAGTTGTTTGTTTTGATTTTTATTTCTAAAAGTACGATGAGGTGTTGATTTTTTCAAATGGATAATGGACTAATGTAAATTATGACATGTTTTGGGAGTCTAATTGTTTTGTTTCTCAAAAGGATTTGTAACTAGTTTCAAATTGGTTATTTGATTTTTACTAGGAACAAAGAAAAAGTGGTAAGTTTAGTAGCAAAAGCACAATTTTTTGTCAAAAGCAGCCAAATTATGGTCAATTATGGTAGAAACAAAAGATAAATTGTAGCATGTTTCCTCAAAAGTGGCCTTTGTGTGTATTTTTTCAAACTTGTGAATTTGCACAAGGGAAAGCGGTCTTTTTGGAAAAAAGTAGCTATTTCTTAGTCAACCACAACTAGGAAAATTTGTCAAATGTGACACAAAAAGGTCAACTATGACCATTTTTTATTCAAGTGCACTCATATTGTCAAAAGCGGTAGATTTTTACCAATAATTATCATAAACAGAGAGAAAAGGCAACAGATTTTTGTCAACTGTGACCAATTTTTGGTCAATTGTAGCAAAAATGGGCTCTGTTCAATTTTGCTTTCTAGTTTCTATGTTTGCAGCAGTTTGGATGAATTTTGCAGTTTCAGATAACTTCGTTTGATCTATTTTTTAGATTTAGCAAGTGATATCATGCAACACAACAATCAAAACTTATTTGACCCTAAAATTTCTGTAACTTTAGGCACATTTCTTTCCACAAAAGCTTAATGTTCGTGAAAGTAAAAAATGCTAAAGTCATAGATTACAATGTTTACTTCATCCTTAATGCAACTTGAAATGTGAGCCTAAATATCTGGAAACCTTTAGGGATATTGTTTTAAGATATCCTTAAGGAGTGAAAATATAAGGCTCTTTTCAAAGGATTCACACTAAGTCAAAAGGGTTTGAAGTTTGAGAACCATGCTAAATGCTTGTTTTGATGTTTTCATTTTAATTCAAACACATAATTTTGATGTTTCAAAGTAACCGAATAGATTTGGAAAGTTTGTGAAGACAATTTAGACACTTCCTTTTAGGTGGGCTTACCTCATGCCCTGAAGGGATGATTTTACATGCAATGAATTAAGAGGTTTTTAAACTCAACCATAAGTCAAATTTGGTAAGTAACTTCTCATAATCAAAGTTTTGATGCACCACTTCAAATAATGTTTTTGGCTGAAAAGGGGTGGCTTCTATAGCATTGGTTTTTAGTCATGTTTTGGGATTTTTTTTGGTGTCTATACATGTGAAGATTCACTCAATTAAGAGGCCCTCCATCCCTTACAGGTTTTTACATATCTTACGGATACTAGGGGATACTTTTGTTGGTATAGAACATTTGCACCAGGTGGTTGATGACTTTCATCACACCCACAGTTATTTATATAGCAGACCAAAAAAAAAGTACCGCTTGGGTCGTTCCCTCTCACAAATTAGGAGGCAAGCCCTCTAAAGGTATGCTTTGAAATGTAAACAAAGTGAAAAACTCAAGATTCTTTTCATCACCCAAGATCACCAAAAGGCACGAGGGGAGAGGATAGACGCCTAGTTTTCTAAACATAGAATACATAGTATATAATTCATTGCAATGTTCATTTTAATCCTTCGGAAAAAAAATAAAAAATAAAATAAAGTAAAATGAAAATAAAAGTGTGTAAAAGACAACAATTTATTCTTTTTATGAGCACCAAAGTGAAATATTCTGCATTTTAGACAAAGAGATAGCAATGTGCAAGACAAGAATTTGATTTGTTCATTTTAAGCACCAACCAAAGTGTTTTCTAAAGCCTTTTCTTGACGGTCAACAAAAGAAAATCATGTGTTTGTCAACAAAATGAAAGCATTTGGTCGAAAGCAAACATTTTTTAGAGCACCAAAAGGAATTGTTTGTTCTAAACTAGAAAGCTTTGGAAAATCCTTTTTAGAGCACCAAAATGAAAGTATGTGGATTTTTGGGGTTCTCTTTAATAGCACCAATTGAGAGAATTTGCTAAGCTAGGAAGCTTTGAATAATTAGTTTTAGAGCACCAAATTGAAATTTTACTAAGCTAGAAAGCTTTGAAAAGTTTGTTTTAGAGCACCAATTGAAATTTTGCTAAGCTAGAAAGCTTTGAAAAGTTCATTTTAGAGCACTAATTGAGAGCATTTGGATTTGTGGGGTTATTTTTATACACCAAATTGAAGTTTTCTAACTATGAAAGCTTTGAAAAATCAAAAGCTTCGACCATTTGCCTTCTCTACAATAAATGTGTTAATTGTTCTTGGATAAACACGTCATACTTCTGCAAATCCTACATAAACAACATAGCACTTGTCAAACATCCAAACCAAATGATTGTTAGTATTAGAAATTGAAAACGTGACTTGCAGATTTCAGATAAAGATTTGACAGAGAAAAAGTGAAAAAAAATTAGTAGAAGCGACCCTGTCAGAAAGTAAGTGTGAATGAAAAACTCTAAAGCAACTTCTGTTTTTAAGTAGAAGCAACTAAAAAACTCAAGTGCACCCCTGTCATTTTGGAAAAAGTGCCAAAAACATCAAAAGTAGCCAGAAAAAGGTCAAGTACGGTAGAAATGTGAAATTGACTACAAAATTTTTTTGTAGCCTGTGCATAAAATTTTTTCCAATGCATTTCTAGAACCTGCAACTTCAAAATTTTCTCATAAAACGGTTAGTGCTAAGGACCGTGGTCCCACCGGGCATGCTAGAATGTGTAAGGGGGAAATCGGGTGATGCAATAAGATCAAAATGAATGAATGGAAACTAATCTAATTCAAAAAAAAATATGATTCATGCCCATTACTCACGAAATGAAACTACAAATCAATGAATTTAAGAACGTAATTGAAAGAAAACAATAACAATAAACTCAAAACAATGTAGCTTTACCATCCCATGTTGAAATGTGTTCATGAAGATGTTGGTTTGTTTGTATCAATGTGAAGCATCTATTATGCGTAGAAAAAGCTTCAAGAATGTGCAATGTCATTGATCGAAGATATGTGTAAAGCTTCAAAGGTCAATTGTGATTTTAGCATTACTTCATTGTGCAAAATATGTTGATTCTCTAATCATTTTTTAGAAGAAATGAGGTTGTTATATAGAATTTGTGTTTCAAAATGAATTCTTGAGATTGTGTAGTAGAATATCTAGATCAATGGTTGAAAACCGTTGAGAGGATTTAGATGGGAATAATCGGTGCATTTTGATTACGAAATTGGTGTGGTTGAAGAAATCATTTTGAGTGTTCAGTGGGATTGAGGAAATAGATTGAATAATCTGTGGAATTGAAGAATAGATTGATTTGTTAGGAAATAGATGGATCAATCAGAGAATAGAGTGAGCAATCATGGGATCGTAATTTTCTCAAGCATGAAAGTGGGTGAGGATAGTTAATTGATTGATTTAATTAATTAATCTTTTTTAGTTGAACGTGCAAATCATGTTTGACATTTGTAAACAAAGTTGTATTTGTTTGATTTGACCTTTGAGATGATGTTTTGAATAATTTATTCAATTATTCAAGTTTAGGGGAAAGTGATTAATTAAACTGTTAAGTATTAATAATTTGATTGACTTAGGGGAATAGGGTAAATTAGCAACATAATTAAATAATTGATGTTATTTAAGTAATCAGGAGGAATAAAGTTAGATTAGGAATAAATAAAATAAATGAAATTTATTTAATTAGTCAAAAATGGTGAAAAAGTGAATTAATTAAATGATGTAATATTATTCAATTAATAGAGGAAATTAGGGTTTTTTATGCAATTGATGTGAAATGCAATGATATTAGGTGATAATGATGTCGATGATGAGAAAATATCATTTAGGGTGTGTGATAAGTGTTAGGTCAATTTTACATGTCTACAATATTAAAAGTCTCTCATGGATGTTGGTGTGATTAGAATTTGTTAAACTTTCATGGTTTCTATACAATGATATTGGAAAATTGAGATGAACTTATTTTTGTGGCTATAGTAAAGATTCATGGATAAAATTTGTAGAAATACCTCTTATTAGTATACACATCAAATAATTTCATAAAATATTTTGTTATTTTTTAATCCAATAACTTTGCCAAGTGTATTTTTTCAATGATTTATGAGCTAAAGAATGCATGGGAGAAGGAATTTGCATTTTAGAGAATGAATTCTAAAGAAAGATGTGAGATTATACTACTCGATTTTGTGAGCTTTCTAGACAAAAGGGTGCTCTGGCAGTTACTTGTGATATCAAACAAAGTTGCTAGTGAAAGCGAAGTAGCATCAATAAATCTTAGTACAAGAATCGGATATGGAGAACATTGGCTGGTCTACAAAGTTACACTGCTCGAGTAAGAATTGGAATATACCAAGCAAAATATGTCAAAATCGATTCATTACATAAATTCAAGTAGTAATGATGTGTCTAAGGGTAGTATTAAGAGGGGATCAAAAATATCAAGTATCATAGTAATAAATTCATCTGTAGACTCAATTGATACATAACTCAAATAGTGATTTCATGAAAGGTAGCCACACTAGCACCAGAAAGTTTTAAAGTGAAAAATTACTAGGATGACACATAACGGTGTCACTATTAAGTTTTATCGGGGGGACAAATTAAAGATAATGGATGATATAGCAACTTTAAAGACCACATTATTTCCTAGTGCACCTTGTCTATATAGTAGAATATCCAAGGATTATAAATACTAAGAAGATATATAGGACACTAAAGGAGAAGCTATTACTATTGCACATTTTGATTCCCAAAAGATATTCATTTCCAATGAGCATAAGTTAAATCTTTTGTGCTCTATTTGGAAATATTCAAGGTTGTGAAGATGGTGCAAAATTCATAGTTACAAATATATTAAAAATAATTGTATAGGGAAATCTCATCTTCTACTTAAGTGTGGAATTTATTTGATTGTCCAGAATTGTCATTCTTACTGTCATACACAAAGCTGGGGTGGGTTTGGTGGTGTTCCCTTAAGTAGCAGTTTGAAAAAAAAATTGGTAGTTCTTTTGGGTTGTATGGTTGTAAGATAATAATAAACATTATTTAGAGGACAATTATTTTTAGTTGTTGTTAGAGGATAGTTATGTCTAATTAGGTAGAAGTTAGTTTTGTATCATCATGTATAAATAATCCTTTCTCATCTTTTATAAATACAATAAATTTTTTGGTGTGTATATGATCTATAGATCATCATAAGATTTGTGTTTATTATAAATATTTGATAACTTCAATTGGTATTAGAGCATCACGAAGGAGGGTGCCTATTTGTAGAGAATAATTTTGGAGAGAAGGATTGTATCCCGATCACTAGAATAAGAATGTATTTTTTGGTCTTGATTATGAGTTAACTCCTATGCTTGGTCATTGGTGTCCATGTCCTATGTGGAGAAGAAGTCACTAATTTTTTATTGGAAGTCAAACATTAAAATCCTTCTAAGGAGAAAATCTAGTTAGGGTAATTTTTGTGTAAAGAAGACATGTTGATGTTGTTATATTTTTATCATAGACCCCTATGTAGAGAGAGAAGAGGTTGTTATTATTTAAAAAATGTTGTTGTGAAGGAAATTTGACTATTGCAAAACATTAGAAGGAAAATCTACAATGTTGTTGGTCAAAAGGAGATCAAGTTTGGTAAAAGAAGTTATTATAGTTTGTTGTTAAGTTCCAAGTAGTCATATAAGGCCATAGGTAGAAGAATTTTATATGCCAAAATTTTTGTTTAAAATAGGGAAAATTATTTGTGAGTTATAAGGTATTTTTAAAAGTGTTTTTTAGAAATTTTGTAAGAAGATTATCAAAATTTGAGATCGATCAGAGGATTAATTTGGAAAATTAATTTATTTTTGAGATGAAAAATATTGTGGGTACATGTATCAAGACTTTTGATTCCCATTTTTGATGGGACAAATTTTTCTTATTCAATTACACGAATGCAAACTTTATTAAAATCTAAAGGTTTTTGGAATATTGTTAGTAGGGGGTATGAAGAACCCGAGGATATTAATGTGCTAACTAATCAATAAAAACAAAAATTATAGAAAAATGAACAAAAGGACAATGAAGCTTTATTTTTAATTCAAGGCACAATAAGCTAGTCAATCTATCCTAGGATCTATGGTGTTGTCCATTCAAAATAGGCATGGAATATTCTTATAAATGCATATCAAGGTGCTCACATAGCAAAATTGAAAACACTAAGGAAAAGTTTTGAAAACATTAAAATGAACCAAAATGAATCAATTAGTGAATTTCTTACAAAAGTTTAAGGGATGATAAATTAGATGAAAATTTTAGGAGATGATGTAAGTAATCAACATGTGATTGAGAGAATTCTAAGAATTTCACCTTCTAACTTTGACAATGTTGTTTTTTGTTGAAAATGGAGGTAATTGTGTAGCTTAATACTTCGGAAAACTATGAGATTGTTGATCTAATTAAGTATTCCTAGTTACAGATTCTTTATGGATGATTATCTGTTTAGATTCATTTTACCATTTGTAGAAGTAGACAAAAGATTGTAGAAGAATAAGACCAGAAGATAGAAGTGACATAACATATACCATGGAGAAACCCTTTTGGGAAAAAACTCCACCACCAAAATCAATAGTGTTTGTATTATTTAATTTTAGAATAAGATTATAATAATTCTTTATCAATCCTTGCTTGAGATGCTTATTTTTCCTTCAACAAATCTTCTTCACAACCTACAACAAATATTCTTCACAACCTATAACAAAATTTGATAAACTCTCTTCAACTTGTTACAATTAATAGGAAATAATGAGCCTACAAAGCTTATCTCACAAAATCTAAGCCTATTCTTTGCAAGTAGAGTTATCCTATGAAAAACAATGTCAAACCAAGTCCTTCATCAATTTGGGCATCCCAAATTGAAGTCATAACTCAACATTGATTACGAAGATATCTTGTAAGCTTCTCCTCAAAGTTGGCACCCAAGAATGGGCCCACTTAACTCAGCCTTATAAAATATCTTCTCATGCAAAAGTGTTAACTCTAAGATGCCAACTTGGGTGCCCAAGGTGGGTCCAAGTCAATCTTTGTTAGCTGAAACATATCTTCCATCAATTCATGCAAGCAGGATGCATGATTGATCATCCCCACTTAATTGAATGTATCACCTGTTATTTTTCATGCAACTCAAGTCATTAGTCATGCATTCCAAGTCAACTGAATTCAACTAGCATTCAACTGAAACTAACTACATGCAACTAAAGATAACTGAACCATAATTGAATTGAACTAAACTAAACTAAACTAAACTTCATGCATGTAAACATCAATCCCCAACTTCTAGGATATTTACATGTATTACTGAAGTGTTATCTTTTCTCTAAATAGTTAACTAAACTCAAGGTGGGTACCACCTTCCATGTGCGCACCCCATGTGCTCCTATTATTTAGGAACTATCTTGTACACCCTCACATATTCCTATCATTTAGAATTAATTACAAATGTCAATTTACATGTTCATTTCATTCAAATTTAATCTCTTTCTAATCTTAGTGTTGGGGAACACTTTCCAAGGACTTAGGAGATACATGAAATAATGTTTAGGATTGCAATTAAATGGCATCATATTTTCAACATTCTCCCACTTGACATTGTTTAAGTAATCAACCCAAGATCTTCAATCTGTAACACCAAAGAACCTCCACAAGAGATAGAGAGAAGCAACAATGGAAGATATTCCACCAAACAAGGATTGTAATATGATACAATATGATCAATGCAATACAATACAATGCTATGCAATAAAAAATATGCTAGAGATGCCTTTCTTATAAAGGCAAGGATGAAAGATAGGATAAGACAAGATCATGACAAGTGTCTTAATCCTATCACATGAGACAACTAACTCATAACTACCTAGGAAAGTGGAAATTCTAGATAAGACAACTAATATCATAAGTAAACTTAACATGTGAATTAAGTCCCCTAAGTCCCTAGTAAAGAAATAAACTAGGTACAATAATTATTCACACCAACACCCCCCCTTAAGCACAACTTAGGGAGGAACAAACCAATGCAAACATGCAAAATATGGTTCCCAACAACTAGGCCTGATGAGGTACCTATGTACAAAACAAAAAACTCTCATAAGCGAAGAAAAGGAGAAAAACCCTATGGGAGAAAACTCCTCTCCAAAAGAGAGAAAAAGCTACAAAGAAAGCTAAAAATAATGAAGGAAGGAGGAATCCTCAAGACCCCCAAGGACAACTTCCTTCACCCCAAGCATCGATCACAACTAAAGATAACGAGGCTATGCCAAAGGTTTAGTGAAGATGTCTACAACCTATTGATCTGTAGGCAAATACTCCAAGCTGAGAACATATCCTGGATGAGCTGCCTGATGAAGTGCATGTGGATCTCAATATGCTTAGTACGCTGATGCTCCACTGGGTTGAGAGAGATATGAATGGCACTTTGACTGTCACACCAAAGAGTAGTGGGCTGAGTGGAAGGGAATCCAAACTTAGTCATCAACTAACGAAGCCACAAAACCTCTTGACTAGCCAACACTGCACCTCGATACTCAACCTCTGTCGATGATAATGCAATAGCAGTCTGCTTCTTACATGACCATGCAATCGAACCAAAACCAAGGAAAAAGACAAAGCCAGAAGTAGACTTCCGATCATTGACATCACCAACCGAATCTGAGTCAATGAATCCCACAATTTGAGATGCACCTATGGTGTAGTGAATGCTGAAATGTGTAGTGCCCTGAATGTATCTCAAGATACACTTGGTGACCTTCCAATGACTCTCATGAGGCTCCTATGAGAAGCGAGAGACAAGTCTAACCGCAAAAGAAATATCAAGACGACTATGTGTCAAGTACAAAATACTGCCAACCAACTTTCGATACAAGGTAGGATCAACTATAGGAGTAGTGCAACTGGTAGATAGTACAACACCTGATTGGAATGGAGTAGGGGAAGGCTTGCAATCAGCCATGCCAAATCTCTGAAGAAAATAAAGAGCATACTTCTGTTGGAAAATGAAGATCCCTTCAGAATTCTGATGAACTTGAAGACCAAGGAAGTAATGCAAAAGACCAAGGTCGGTCATATCAAATCGCTCCATCAATGCTCGTTGTGTACTCTGAATCATGGAAGTAGAACTCCCTATGAGAATCAAATCATCCACGTAGAGCACAAGTATGAGTAGATCCTCTCCATGTCTTTGAGTATAAACTGTGGGATCGGAATGGCAGCGAGTGTAGCCGGAAGCAAGCAAGAAACTATCCATCTTCTCATACCAAGCCTGAGGGGCCTATTTGAGACCATACAATGAACGATGAAGCCTGCAAACAAGTAAAGAGTCCTGCACAAAACTTGGTGGCTGCTCCATATAGATCTCCTCATGAAGATCCCCATGCAAGAAAGCACTCTTCACATCCATCTGATATACTGACCATCCTTGTGATGCAGCTATAGCAAGGACAAGGCTAATAGAATCCATCTTGGAAAAAGGAGCAAAGGTCTCAGAATAGTCAATCCCTTCAACCTGAGAAAACCCCTTTGCAACAAGACGAGCCTTGTACTTGTCAATGGAACCATCTGCTGCATACTTGGTACGATACACCCACTTGCACCAAACCAACTTTCTTCCCTTAGGAAGAGGCACAAGATCCCAAGTAGGATTCTTCATCAAGGAAGAATACTCATCAGCCATAGCACTATCTCACTCTAGAAAACTTGAAGCATCTAAAAACTTATGAGGATCATCTAAAACTGCATGACTCAAAAGACTGATTCTGGAAGTCTGAGAACGAGTTTGGCGAGTGTCTATGGGATCACCAACAAGAGGACCAGCCTCCTCAAGAGTAACTCGAGCCCATCATGGCCTATTGGGTGAATGAGGAGGAGGTGCATCAAGACCATCATCAAAATCTTCCTCAAGTAGCAAAACATCATCAACTGAAGAAGATTCAGTAGGTTGTGATGAAGAAGAAGTCGAAGGAGGATTTGACTAGGTGAAGGTCTCAACAAACTAAACATCACATTGGAAATGAACCTCTCGTGTGTTAGGATCAAACAATATGTATGCCTTCACATCCTCACAATAGCCAACAAATATGTATTGTTGACTCTTCTTCTCCATGGATTTATGTCAACCATTCAGAATGAATTCCCAAGCCTCACTACCAAATACTCAAAAGAAGGATACATTAGGCTTGCGATGAGACCAAGCCTCCTTAGGGGTCATATTCCACACTGCCTTGTGGGGCATACAGTTCTTAATATAGTTGGCATAATTGATAGCTTTGGCCCAAAATGCAGGTGCCATGGACCTAGACTGAATCATACAATTGGCCATTTCCCTGAGAGTCATGTTCTTTCTCTCCACCACACCATTCTATTGAGGAGTGTAAGGAACTATGTGCTGATGAAGAATACCATACTCACTGCAAAAATCCTAAAATTCCTGATTGACATATTCCCCCCCATTATTTGTGCATATTTGTCGAAGAGAAAAACCTGACTGCTTCTCCACAAATTTTTTGAAGGTCTTGAAGTTGGTGAGGACTTCACTCTTGAGCTTCAGAAAATAGACCCATGTCCAGCGGGAAAAATCATCAATGAATGTTAGCACATACTTAGCCCCTGAAAAAGGAGTTGGGAAGGACATGAGATCACTATGGACCAACTCAAGGGGTGTGGTTGCACGAGTAGCTTGACCCTTAGGAAAAGGATCTTGATGTTACTTTACAAGAACACAACCTTGACAAACACCATCTGTGCAAGTGATCTTAGGAAGACCAACCACTAAGTTATGTGCTTGCATCTGTTGAAGATATATGTAGTTCAAGTTCCCAAATCTCTCATGCCAAAGCTTTCTCATTAAATCAACATGAGCAACAAAATATGAACCCAATGAAGACTCAAATCCATCAAATCAATACAAATGATTCTCATGATCAACTATCCATGTAGCAACAACCTTCTCAGGATCCTACAATTGTCTAATAGTCACATTTTGTGCAGTAAACTCAACTGACTTCCCATCTCCAAAATGACAAATTTGATATATGGAAAGTACATTTGTTGAAATATCAGGAACAAGAAGAACATCCTCAATGCACCCATCTAGCATCTAAATGGAGCCTGTCCCCAAAACTGGAATTTGTGAAGAGTTCCCAATTGCAATTTGAGAAGTAGAAGTATGAACAATGGAATCAAGAAGATCACATGAATTGGTCATGTGATGTGAAGCACCTAAATCTAGAATCTAACTATCTGAAGATGAATGAGTGGCCCGTGTTGAAAGAGCTTGCCCTTTGCACATGGAAGAAGGCTTAGCCACCGAAATGTTGTGATTTTTCATAGCTTCCTCCAAAGCCTCTAATCTATTAAAGCAACGAGTTGCATCATGCCCATTTTTTCCACAAAATGAACAAGGATCTCCTTTCTTTTTCTTGGACTTGGAAGAAGAATCTCCAGGGGTAGAAGAAGAAGGAGATGGGGTGGACTTCTGGTTGTTCTTCGGCTATGATTTGGAGGGATTCTCACTACCGGAAGATGATTCTGCTTTGGGCTTCTTCTTGTTCTTTCCTTTACCCTTGGATGATTGAGCCATTAGAGCATGATTCTTAGAATTAGGTAAGGCATCCAATTGAATTAACTTGGCCTCCTCCCTAGTAAGACGCTCACAAAACAACTCAAATGTAGGCATTTTGTAATCTTTCTCCATTGCATCCATAGTTGAATAGAAAGTAGAAGAAAACACTTGATAAGGGCCCTTTAACTTAGACAAAATCAAGAAGATGCATTCATCACTAGATACATCATGTCCACATCCTTTCAACTGTGACAAAATCATCTTGAATTGTGTAAGGAAATCCTGAATTGAAGGAAATGCTTCTGGAGAGAGGGATTGAAGTTCTACTTGAAGTTGCAAGGCTCTAAAATGATTTGTTTTACCATACAATTCTTCAAGTTTATCCCAAACATTCTTAGGTGTTTTGCACTCTGAAATATGAAACAACAAATTATCAGATACATGTAAGCCAATGAGCCCTTTTGCTTCATCCATTTTACATCTATGGACAAATTTTTCATAATCCCTTGTAAATTCAAGTTGTTCTACATCTAACATTGGCCATAGACCCTTAGATTGTAACAATTGAGTCATTTTTAGCTTCCATGTATGATAATTGTGTGGAGTGAGTGGTTCAATTTGCCTTAAATCCGCCATGAACACTAAAAGAAAGAATAAAATGTGGCACTTAAATTGTGCCTTTCACCCCCCCAAAATGTATTAAAACTCAATTTTCAACCCCCCTAGCGAATTACAATGAACAAATTTTGCAATTTTTACAAGTGACAAGCTCAAATCAACCATATATAACACATGGTGATTTTTAAAAAAATTAGAAAAAATAGCTTACCAAATCTGAAAAATGAGGTTACAAATAGATTCCTTGCGATTTTCTGAGCAATTTCAAAAAAAAAAATTCCAAATTTCAACTTCATTTGCAAAAGTTATGCCAAAAACAAGCAATAAATGCACTTGTACCTTCAAGCTGAAAAAACTAGAAAAAAATGTCAAAATCTAGAAAAATCACGTGCACCATTACAAAGTTCGTTGAACCAGCTTTCTGACGATATCTCGTTTGCGAAAATCCAACTTTGTGGCGCAAAGTTATGCAAAATTGAAAAAAATGCCTATTTTAGGCACTTTTAACGCTAAATAGGAGCAAAAATGATGACTAAATAGGCGCAAAACATAAGCCCCTGGGGGCTCGCCCTTGGTTCTCCATGTGACCACGCGTGCAGGCTAAGAAAAAAACTCTGGCGGTTTCGATGCTTGGCTGGTCACATGGGCGGTATCTTCAGGCAGTTTGAAGACTTCAGCGGTTACTATGGGCTGGCGGCTTGAAATAACACCGCCCGTTAGCGGTGTACACTGGACCGCCCACCTAGCGGTTCCTGCAGCAGCTAGTGGTGGTGGAGGTTTAGAAACTACGTGGAGAATAAACAGTCTGCAGACTTGAAAAGTCTGCGGCTTATTAAAAGCCGACAGCGCTTTTAAAGCGCTTAAATATATATATATATTTATTTATTTTTATTTTTTATTTTTTGAAAATTTTCAAAAAATAAAATATTGATAGAAAAATCCGAAAAAAAAAAAGAAAATTTGAAAAAAATTCTAACACGCGTACCTGCGTAGGGGGGTCATATGACCTCTGCTAAAAAAAATTTGCCCCAGAAACAACTTTTGCCAAATATGGGAAAATTATATATCAAAAAAATTGGAAATGGGCACCCAGATGCAATGGAAGGCTTATTTTTTGTCAAAAATGCTCCTGTAAAAATTTGTTCACCAGATTTGAGCTCCAAACCCTTCTTTGCCAAAAATGCAAATGGTGACCAAATTGAGTGAAATGAAAGCCAAATATGACTTTCTCGAGCCTCCTAGACTCAATGGGGCAGCCTAAAATACTACCACTATAGCCAAAAGTGTTGCAATCACCAGATCTCACCAAAAATGCATACGTGCAATATAAGATACAAGAAACTCAAATCACAATAGAAATTGATGGATACTCTCTAATAAAGAAATGGAAGGGGCTTGCCAGATTCAAAGCTCTAATACCATGTTTAAGTGATCAACCCAAGATCTTCAATCTGCAACACCAAAGAACCTCCACAAGAGATAGAGAGAAGCAACAATGGAAGATGTTATTCCACCAAACAAGGATTACAATATGATACAATATGATCAATGCAATACAATACAATGCTATGCAATACAAAATATGCTAGAGATGCCTTGCTTATAAAGGAAAGGATGAGAGATAGGATAAGACAAGATCATGACAAGTGTCTTAATCCTATCACATGAGACAACTAACTCATAACTACCTAGGAAAGTGGAAATTCTAGATAAGACAACTAATATCCTAAGTAAACTTAACATGTGAATTAAGTCCCCTAAGTCCCTAGTAAAGGAATAAACTAGGTATAAGACTTATTCACACCAACAGACATTATACATTGCAATTATTCTAAACAAGGAATCATTATTATAAATCAAGTACAGGACTCAAGGTCAATGGCCTTCCAGCACCAAGAGAACTTATCTATAGGAACTAGTTTCATAAGATAATCTACAACATTAATCGAAGTGTCAACTTTCTCAATTAATACCTTTCCACTCTCAACCATTTCTCACACAAAGTGATACTGAACATCAACATGCTTAGTACGAGCATGATACTTAAGATTTTTGGCTAAACAAATAGCACTTTGACTATCACATTCAAGTCTAATTTGCTTGCAATTAAAACCAATACCTTTCCCAAGTCTATGTAACCAAACTACCTTTTTAGAGGCATGTGTAGTAGCCATGTACTTTGATTCTATGGTGGAAAAAGCAACCGTGGGCTGCCTCTTACTTATCCTACTAACCACAACTCCAAACAAAGTAAACACATAGCCACTTGTCGACCTTCGACTGTCCAAATCTCTTGTCCAATCTGAATCAACACAACCCTGTATGTCCAATGATCTATGCATAATATCAATGTCATTAGCACCATGATAAACCAAATAGTAATCAGAAGTACCTCGTAAATATCTAAACACCCTCTTAACATAAGTCCAATGTTCTTTACTAGGGTTAGACATAAACATACTTAGAACTCCCACTGCTTGGGCTATATCTGGTCTTGTACAAACCATTGCATACATTAAACTACCAATTGCACTAGCATATGGAATTTCAGACTTTTCCTCATTATCAAAATTAGATTTAGGACTCATGTCTAAACTTAACTTTGTGCCAACTGGTAAAGGAATATTAATTGGTTTATCCTACATGTTAAACTGTTTCAAAATAGTATCAACATAATTGCTCTAACTTAAGCAAAGCTTTATGTTAGCTCTATCTCTACTGATCTCCATACCAAGGATATATTTTGCAACCCCTAGATATTTCATCTTAAATGTGCTTGAGAGTTGTGCTTTCGGTTCTTTGATCATTACCTTGTTGTTACCAATAAACAACATGTCATCAACATACAAGATAATAATTAAAAGTTGACCATAAATAACTTTTATGTAAACACAATGATCTTCCTCACTCCTAACATAACGAATTTTCAATGCAAAAGCATCAAACTTCTGGTACCACATTGTTGGTGACTGTTTCAATCCATATAAAAGCTTTAAAACTTGTAAAACTATTATACTGTAGATATGATTAAGTATTCTTTGTTATAGATTCTTTGTGGATGATTATCTTTTTAAATTCATTTTACCATTTGTAGAAGTAGGCAAAATATTGTAGAAGAATAAGACCAGAAGATAGAAGTGACAAAGCATATACCATGGAGAAACCCTTTTGGGAAAAAACTCCATCACCAGAATTAATAGTGCTTGTATTATTTAATCTCAGAACAAGATTACAATAATTCTTTATCAATCCTTGCTTGAGATGCTTCTTTTGCCTTCAAAAAATCTTATTCACAACCTGCAATAAAATATGATAAACTCTCTTCAACTTGTTGCAATTAATAGGAAATAATGAGCCTACAAAGCTTATCTCACAAAACCTACACCTATTCTTTGCAAGTAGAGTTCTCCCATGAAAAACAATGTCAAACCAGGTCCTTCATTAATTTGGGCATCCCAAACTGAATTCATAACTCAATGTTGATTACGAAGATATCTTGTAAGTTTCTCCTCAAGGTTGGCACCCAGGAATGGGCCCACTTAACTTATCCTTATAAAATATCTTCTCATGCAAAAGTGTTAACTCCAAGATGCCAACTTGGGTGTCCAAGGTGGGTCCAAGTCAATCTTTGTTAACTGAAACATATCTCTCCATCAATTCATGCAAATAGGATGTATGATTGATCATCCCCACTTAATTGAATGTATCACCTGTTATCTATCTACAACTCAAATTATTAGTCATGCATTCCAAGTCAACTGAAGTCAACTAGCATTCAACCGAAACTAACTACATGCAACTGAAGATAACTAAACCATAACTGAACTAAACTAAACTAAACTAAACTAAACTGAATTGAACTGATATTGAATTGAACTAAACTGAACAAAATTGAACTTCATGCATGTAAACATCAATCCCTAACTTCTAGGGTCTTTACATGCATTGCTGAAGTGTTATCTTTTCTCCAAACAATTAACTGAACTCAAGGTGGGTACCACCTTCCATGTGAGCACCCCATGTGCTCCTATTATTTAGGAACTCATCTTGGATGCCCTCACATGTTCCTATCATTTAGAATTAATTACAAATGTCAATTTACATGTTCATTTCATTCAAATTTAATCTCTTTCTAATCTTAGTGTTGGGGAACACTTTCCAAGGACTTAGGAGATACATGAACTAATGTTTAGGATTGCAATTAAATGGAATCCTATTTCCAACACTCTCCCACTTGACATTATACATTGCAATTATTCTAAACAAGGAATCATTATTATAAATCAAGTATAAGACTCAAGGCCAATGGCCTTCCTGCACCAAGAGAACTTATCTATAGGAACTGGTTTTGTAAGATAATCTGCAACATTAATCAAAGTCTCAACTTTCTCAATTAATACATTTCCACTCTCAACCATTTCTCACACAAAGTGATACTAAACATCAAAATGCTTAGTACAAGCATGATAAATAGGATTTTTGGCTAAAAAAATAGCACTGTGACTATCAGATTCAAGTCTAATTTGTTTGCAATTAAAACCAATACCTTTCCCAAGTATCTATAACCAAACTACCTCTTTAGAGGCATGTGTAGCAGCCATGTACTCTACTTCTGTGGTAGACAAAGCAACCATGGGATACCTCTTACTCATCCAACTAACCACAGCTCCAAACAAAGTAAACACATAGCCACTTGTCGACCTTCGACTGTCTAGATCTCCTGCCCAATCTAAATCAACAAAACCCTGTATGTCCAATGATCTATGCATAATATCAATGTCATTAGCACCATGATAAACCAAACAGTAATCAAAATTACCTCGTAAATATCTAAACACCCTCTTAACATAAGTCCAATGTTCTTTACCAGGGTTAGACATAAACCTACTTAGAACTCCCACTACTTGGGTTATATCTGGTCTCGTACAAACCATTGCATACATTAAACTACCAATTGCACTAGCATATGGAATTTCAAAAATTTCCTCTTAATCAAAATAAGATTTAGGACTCATGTGTAAACTTAACTTCATGCCAACTAGTAAAGGAATATTAATTGGTTTACTCTCTTGCATGTTAAACCGTTTCAAAATAGTATCAACATAATTGCTCTAACTTAAGCAAATATTTTTGTTACCTCTATCTTTTCTAATCTCCATACCAAGGATATATTTTGCAACCCCTGGATATTTCATCTCAAATGTGCTTGAGAGTTGTGCTTTCAATTCTTTGATCATTACCTTGTTGTTACCAATAAACATGCCATCAACATACAAGATAATAATTAAAAGTTGATCATCAATAACTTTTATGTAAACACAATGATCTTCCTCACTCCTAACATAACCATTTTTTAATGCAAAAGCATCAAACTTTTGGTACCACATTCTTGGTGACTGTTTCAATCCCAATAAATCTTTAAAACTTGTAAAACTATTATACTGTAGATCTAATTAAATATTCTTTGTTACAAATTCTTTGTGGATGATTATCTGTTTAGATTCATTTTACCATTTGTAGAAGTAGGCAAAAGATTGTAGAAGAATAAGACCAGAAGATAGAAGTGACACAACATATACCGTGGAGAAACCCTTTCGGGAAAAAACTCCACCACTAGAATCAATAGTGCTTGTATTATTTAATCTCATAATAAGATTACAATAATTCTTTATCAATCCTTGCTTGATATGCTTCTTTTTCCTTCAACAAATATTCTTCACAACCTGCAATAAAATCCGATAAACTCTCTTCAACTTATGATATTGCTATCAGGATTCAGCACAAAGCTTATCTCACAAAACATATGCCTATTCTTTGCAAGTAGAGTTCTCCCATGAAAAAATATGTCAAACCAAGTCCATCAATTTGGGCGTCCCAAACTAAAGTCATAACTCAATGTTGATTACGAAGATATCTTGTAAGCTTCTCCTCAAAGTTGGGGCCCAAGAATGGGCCCACTTAACTCAGCCTTATAAAATATATTCTCATGCAAAAGTGTTAAATCCAAGATGCCAACTTGGGCACCCAAGGTGGGTCCAAGTCAATCTTTGTTAACTAAAACATATCTCTCCATCAATTCATGCAAATAGGATGCATGATTGATCAACCCCACTTAACTAAATGTATCACCTATTATCTGTCATGCAACTCAAGTCATTAGTCATGCATTCCAAGTCAACTGAAGTCAACTAGAATTCAACTGAAACTAACTACATGCAATTGAAGATAACTGAACCATAATTGAACTGAACTAAACTAAACTAAACTAAACTGAATTGAATTGAATTGAATTGAACTAAACTGAACTAAACTGATACTAAACTAAACTAAACTTTGTGCATGTAAACATCAATCCCTAACTTCTAGGATCTTTACATGCATTACTGAATTGTTATCTTTTCTCCAAACAGTTAACTAAACTCAAGGTGGGTACCACCTTTCATGTGGGTTCCCCATATGCTTCTATTATTTAGGAACTCATCTTGGATGCCCTCACATATTCCTATCATTTAGAATTAATTACAAATGTTAATTTACATGTTCATTTCATTTGAATTTAATCTCTTTCTAATCCTATTGTTGGGGAACACTTTCCAAGGACTTAGGAGATACATGAAATAATGTTTAGGATTGCAATTAAATGGCATCCTATTTCCAACAATTTCTTCAATAGAAATTTCAAAATATCTTACATGCATAGAAATTGATGAATTAAGTGTCATTTTATTAATAATAGAAAAATGAATGAAAAGTAGTGAAGAATCTTTAGAATAAGCATTTGCTTCGAAAGCAAACATAAGAGGGATTTTTAAGTGAAATGACTATCATTCAAAAAATGAGCATAGAGGAGAGTCTAGTAATAACTACAGGGGCATGTGTTATGATCGTGGATGAGGTTCTAGTTTTTCAAGAAGTACCAATTATAGAGGTAGAAGTAGAGGTAGAATCAAAGACAATGGTAGAAATAAAATACATGTTCAATGTTTCAATTGTAACAAACTTAGCCATTATGAGTATCAATGTTGGCATAAGAAATTTGATCATAGTATTGTAGAAGATACACAAAATCTATTTCTTTTATGTTTAAATACAAGTTCTAATGAAGATACTTTATGGTATGTTGATTCTAGTTTTTCTTCACACATGACATCTAATGAAAATTTATTTATTAATTTGGATGAAAAGCATAATAGTAGTATTTTTTGGGGGGACAATCAATCACATGGGACTAAAGGAAAGGGAACCATTGAAGTAGCAAATGAAAATGGTAAAATTAAGCATATTTTTGATACATTGCTAATTCCTTATCTAAAAAAGAATTTTGTATTAGTTGGTCAAATGCTTGAGAAAAATTATCAAGTTATTTTTTATAATAATGGATGTATTATTAGGGATAAGTCACAAAGATATATAGTGGTTGCATGAGCATGGATGACAGGTGATCATTTTTTCCTCTTTACTTTTATGTTGGAACATAGTTTATCTACTGAGAGGGGAGGTGAATCAATAGATTGTCAAAATTTTAACCCTTAATACCTTAAACTAATTAATTCATTTTAAATCCTTTAGTGAAGATTGAACTAATTATGTAGATAGATAAACATGCATACACAACAACTCATAACATAAGGTATACATGGAAAACCCAAGATGGGAAAAACTACAATGAGAATAACTGCTAGGATCTACTGTCCTAATCCAATCTCACAATGAATATCTTTTTATTACAAAGTTTAAGGGCCCCAACCCTAAGGAGACACCAATCCCTTGGCTTTAGGAGCACCCAATCCAAGGAAGCACCAACTCCCTACTCTAAGAACCTACCTAGATATCTGATGGAACCCACAAATCAAATTTGCAAACAAGGAATCACAAATTGTTCCTAAGAACACAACTCAATGTTTCAACCCTCTTTGCAACTATTCAATTATGTGTTGTTGCCAATGCAACACAATTCTCTGCTCTACACCTCTCTTTGTTTTGCACCTGAATGTAAATCATGATTAAGATCTTCCTTTTGTTTTGGTTTTATTCATTGACAACACCTCTGCACTTTCCCTTTTCTTTTTAGTGCATTATCTGTCCACCTTAAAAAGATCACAGATACACTGCTCAGTATTGTTGTACCCTTATCTATTTTTTGCATTCTATTCCACCTCAAGAAGTCATGCACACACTTAGTGGCTATCTCCTTTTTCTTTTAGTGTATTCTTTGTCTACCTAAAAAATATTAGAATACTCTCTGCAATATGCATACTTGTCATGTCCACTCTATCAACACCTAAGCCAATCTTGATCTTCACTTTTGTATATCTTCATAGACCTACAACAATTGCCTCGATATTTTCACACACACATCTACAAATCCTCTACTAGGGTTTTTCTCAATATCTTCTCCAACACATCATCCCTACATCAATCCACACACATTCAACAAAATATTCAGGTTTGTTGAATTTGCTAAGTACAACTTGCAAAACCCTAAACCCTAATATTGCACAATTAATGCAATAACCTTGTATATCCAATCTGATCATGCTCTTGAAACGTAGAAAATTACGTTCACCAAAATGAATTGATGAGCAATGTATCTACTTCTCTATATTTCATTCAATATGAGGGTTATAATGTGTAAATGAGTTACATAAATCAAACCTAACCCAAATGCTAGTAAAAAGGCAAGATTTAAGAAGGTCAAATGTTGTGTACCTATTGTAAAAAGTGCTTTTTCAAGCCTCACTAAGGACTCATTCACCCTATGGCGAATGGGTCCTGTCTAGGGTTATGGAAAAATGGTTTATGGGTTCTATTCTTCAATGTCTACACTCTAGATCCTAGTCGAAGACTATCGGAAACCCGTAAATAAACCTTGTAGCTCACTTTCCATGATTTGACAACTTTCTTAGCAACTTTGACAACTTTTGCAATTTTTCTCTCTAAATGATCTTCAACCTAAAACTTGCAATCACACATCAAAGGAGAAAAAATGTTGTTTGTTAGGGAATAGGGGTTTTCCTTGGCCAAACCTCGTTTTGGTAATTAAACCTTGTAATAAAATAATACATAAAGGAATGATGAATGAACAAAATTATGTAACAACTCACTAAACCTTGGATAAATCTGAAAACTTGCATGAAGTGCCCTCAATGAATGTAGATCTTGATCACAACACTTGATTAGAAACAATGCCTTGAATATGCTTGAATTGATCTTCAATGCTACATCAACTCATTAGCTCAACAACATGCATGATGCACTATACCTTTGACATGATGAAATGACTCTTGATTGTTACAATTTTGGTATGTGGCAACTAATCATGCTATATTGTACACTCTTCATGTATCCTCGTTGGGGTATGAGGTCGGGCTGGGCCCTGAGCAGGGATTTAGGGGCGGCAGCCCCCGAGAATTTTTTTTCCCATTTTTTTTCTTCGTCACCAACAAAAGAAAAAATCAACTTGTAAAACCCTAATTCTAGAAGCTTCTAAAAGCTTGGTGTAAGTAGTTGAGATGGGAGTTACAATAGGGCATTATTAGCGAGATTGTAATATGTTTTACACTGGATAATAAAATCATTGGATGGCTGTGGTTTTGTGGTTGTAGCCCAAATTGGGTGAACCATGTTAAATTCTTTGTGTTGTCTTGTTTTTGCTATTATTTTCTATGTGTTTTATTTCTCCATTTTATTGATCAAATCTGCATTTAACTATTAGATATCTTCCTTTTAACCCTGACAACAATAATCTTCAATAATCTACCCTTGAATACCTTAGAAATTGTTCTTAAATACTCTCTTGATCATAAGTTTGCTATTAGGACTTGAATAATCGAAAGCTTAGATCTTCTAGGATGAAACATAGTGAAATAGCCTTGTATTTATACTTATTCTTAATTCCTAAAATTCAAATATCACAAGCTGACATTAGGTCTAGGATTTGAAATCATCAAAATACCACCAAAAACATATTCCAATGGGGGGTCCTAGGTCTAAGTGAGGACCCATTCGCCATGTGGAAAATGGGTCCTAGCTCACTTAGCTAGGACACACTTCAGAAAATGTGAAATATCATGTGAAAATAGGGTCCTAGGACCTAGTGAGGACCCATTCACCAGGTGATGAATGGGTCCTAAGTCACTAACCTAGGACACACACCTTGTAAAATTGAGTGTTGTGTAATATCATTTATGAATGTCGGGTTTTATCCCTTAGAATTTGTAATTAATTAGGATTGAATTTGAATTAAAGGGTCCAATTAAGGAAAATTAACCTCAATAATTTATAAATCCCTAGATTAGTGTGAAAGTGTAAAGATACACTTTACAACACCCTAAATAAGGCACAATTAAGTCCATTTAGTTAAAAAGGGTCCTAAACTTAATGTGAATGTGTAAAACACATTACAACACTAAATCAAGGCATAATTAAGCTCATTTTAATATTAATTATTCCCGAATTAAGTGTGAAAAAGGGATACTTTTTTCTACACTACAGTTCTTAACTGCCTTTACAGTATGGACTATCGCTCTTCACATCATGTCACTAATCAAGCTTGTCGTTAGGGTTGGTGAACCAATTAAATTCATTTACAATGTCAGTTCATAGTCAAAATCCTCATTCACACTATCATAGCCATTAATAATATTCACTTTTAAACCTAATCCATTGATTTGTTGTTTTTGTGTCATGATCCATCAATCCTTATTCATTGCTCAACTTTAAAAAGTGATATTTGGATAAAAGTCTTTTTAGTAATTGTCATCGATATTCATCTCATATGCTATACTTAGTATAGGGTCCCACTAAGACACTTGTCACATTCCTATAATCCTGCAAGGCAAAGACACATGCCCACCATTTCTCAATGGGTTGGTGAGCTAACACCATCTGTCGCCTACATCATCAAAGAACAATTACAACACCAATGTGAATTGTCTTATTAGTCAATCATTCATCGCCACATCATCTTCTACTATTTTTTCCCACTAATTTTGGTTGGTCCCACTTGACACTTGTCACTTGCTCGTAATCTAGTAGGGCAAGTCAAGGACCCACCATACACACCGTGGGATGTTGAGGAGGTCATTCGATCTTACAAGCTTGATTGTAGCCATTGATCAAGCTCGGAACAAATACTTAATATGCAACTTAGGAAACATTAAAGTCATTAAATATTTTTCAAGTTGATTATTGCTAGGAAAAGGGTTCAATTGCACCAACGACTCCAATGGCTTAAGTGATAACTTAAGCAACCTGTGATTGCCTATACATAATCAACATCAAGTTATAAGCTTTGTTCTTTGCCATGAATACAAAACATAGGGTTTATCAACCAAACCCTAATTCTATCTAAGAGAAAACATAAAATAATTTTGAGCTCAACCTTTATCATGTTTGAATCTACAAATCATACCTTTGAGAAGCTCTCTAAAAACCCACATCAAATATGTAGCTTGTTTTCTCTTCTGACATCTAAAGGTGACCTCTGCAAAATTGTGACAACATTGCAACTTTTGAGTAACTTTGCAACATTACAAAGAAATTCTCTTCTCTCCATTATACTTCACCAAATCTTCCAAAGTCTAATCTACTACATCTCATATCTCCCCCTTAACATCAATGACAACCAAATTTCCAACATTTTCTTCAAGCAAGTAGGTCATGAGTACTATAGAGGTGCATGATAGTCAAATGTGGCATCAAAGGTATGGACATCTAAATTTTGGTGGCTTATTTTTTCTTAAGAAGAAACATATGGTTGAAAGATTCCCATTATTTAAGAATACACAAGACATTTGTGAAGAATGTTTTTTTGGAAAACAACATATAAATACTTTTCCGATTGGATTGTTTGGAAAGGAAAGAAAACCACTTTAAGTTATTCATACTCATTTGTGTGGTCCTATGGAAACTCTCACTAAATAAATCCAAATATTTTCTCACTTTTTTGTTGATTTTTCTCATAAAACTTGGATCTATTGTTTGGCTGATAAATCACAAGTTTTTGATAAGTTTGTTGAGCTTAAACAATTAGTTGAAAAACAAAGTGGTGATTTCATTAAGGTCACCATATCAAATAATGAGGGAGAGTATAGGTCAAATGTGTTTTTCAATTTCTATAGAGAATATGGGATTCAAAGAGAGTTTACCACCTCCTACACTCCACAACAAAATGGATTTACTAAAAGAAAAAGTAGAACTATAGTTGAAATGGAAAAAAGCATGATGAAAGAAAATAATCTAGATAAATATTTTTGGGCAAAGGTAGTCACTACTATAGTTTATTTGTTGAATAGGAGTCCCATAAAATCAATTCATGGAATGACTCCTAAACAAGCTTGGTCTAGTTTGACACCATTTGTTGCTTATCTAAAGTTATTTGGTTGTGTTGCTTGTTTGCATATTCCTAAGGAAAAAGGAACAAAATTGGATACAAATTATCAAATACATTTTTATTGGTTATGGTTCTAAAAATAAAGCTTACAGATTATATGATCTTAATAAGAAGTTAATCATAAGTAGAGATGAAATATTTGATGAAAAAGCACACTATATTCTTGATGAAAAGATTAGGAGCCCCAGGAACCTACAGTATGGCTTAAGGGGGGGTGTTGGAAATAAGCCACACCTAGACCAATGATGGGCTAGCCAAAGTGGGGCTAGTAGCTCAATTGCTAGAGCACTCTAGTAGCAAATTTAAGGTCTTATTTTATCTCTTTCCACTACAAAGGCTAAATACAAAGTTGCTACTTCTGCTTCTTGTTAGGTTGTTTGGTTGAGGAGGATGTTACAAGATCTTCAACATCTTCAAGATGGTTTGACGGTGTTATATTGTGACAATAAAAGTACTATTCAAATGAGTAAAAATCCGGTGTTCCATGGTAGGACTAAGCATATTGACATCCAACACCACTACATTCGTGAGTTGGTCCAAGAAGGCATGGTTGTACTTGTATATGGCCACACTACAACACAAATTGTTGATATATTCACAAATCCCCTTGCTTGCGATCATTTTTAGAAACTTCAAAATGTACTTGGTGTTCTTCCCAATGTTCATTATGGGAAAGGATTGGGATAACTAAAGTTTTTTTTGTTGTTTATTGTTTTCTTACAATGTTCATTATGGGGGAGAATTAATATAATAATAAATATTGTTTAGAGGATAGTTATGTTTAGTTGTTGTTAGAGGATAGTTATGTCCGATTATGTAGAAAGTTTGTATCATCATGAATAAATAATCATTTCTCATCTTTGATCAATATAAGGATTTTTTTTGGTGTGTAGATGATTTGTAGATTATCAGAAGATTTTTATTTATTGTAAATATTGGATACCTTCAATGGTAGTTACAATTCTTTTAGAAAAAGCTACATTATTGTCAAGTGAGGTTGATATTTCACTGTTTTCTATCCTCATCAAAACTATGGGCAAACAAAATATGATAGTCCAAGTTACCACATTTCTCCCACTAATGTATAGGTGCATTTACACATATTATTCTCTTTTAAGCTTGGAATATTCACTTTTTATTCCTTGGTGCCAAAGTAGACAAGCTCTGTAAGCTTGCTTATGATATGTTCAATAGTGGTTCGGTATGCTCCTCCAATATCATATTTTTTTGAAGATAATTCACCTTGATGAGAATACAAAAACAACAGTTGAAAACTAACTTAAATTCTAAAGTATTGGGGTTGTTGGAGTAATATGTTTATTGAAGAAAATGTGCAGGGGTATTTCACGAGGGTACATTAATTACTTTGAGAAAGAATTAAAATTGGGTATGTTCCTTATAAACTTACATATAATGTTCTTGCTAAGGAGTTATATGAGGTAGGGAAGTTGGAAAAGGCCAAATAACTTCTCAATTATATGTTATAAAAAATAACTATGGACATTGGAAGAAGAAAGTATCCAAATGGTTGTGATGTTCTCCTCCAAAATCTCTACTCTTATTATAATTTCATGCATCTATTGGCAATAGCCTCTTCTCTTCTAATCCATGCATTAAGGCACAATAACACTTGTTCAAAATGCATTAAGAGTTTTAGCTACTAAGGAGTGCCTCAAAACTATTGAATTAGAGGAAAAGGAGAACCATCAAATGGAGAGGATGTTTTAAATAAGGAATCTAAAAGGTTTTTCATAACAAAAAGACACTTCAAATCCCAAGAAGTGTTTATGAGGGAGAAGTGAAAATATATAAAAGAAGATTTAATTTTTAAAAATTGATCATTTTGCTGCTACAACAAAGAGGGAGCTAGGGGAGAGGTTTTCATTCAATAAATCCCTAGTGGTAATGGGTTTCCTTGTTAACATAATCATTGTGCAGAGATTTTTGGGAGTCTTTGAGCTCTTGTTTTGTTGAATATTTTAAAGAAGTATTCAAACCTTTGTGTTTAACATTTTTTAATACCACTTTTCTTCAATATTTCTCTGTTACTTTGATTACACCTGGGTTTAATACAAAAACTTTATATTTATGAGTTGATTGCATATTCTTCATATGTTTGATGTGTGATCATTCTTTTTGAACTTGTTGGTAAGGAGTTATTTTCATCCCATTGTTATCTTTCGAGGTATGAACTATTGATCTTTGAGTCATTTTTTGTTCCCATTTTTTTCTATTTTATCTCCACTCTTTCACTTAGTTTTCCTCTCCTTTCTCTTTTTAAGCTTAAGTGTCATTTTGTGTTTTCTTGGTTAAAACACATAAAAACTCAAATCAATATCATTTGAGGGAGTTGTCCCTCTCAAAGGAAAAATATTTAATTGCTAATTTCGTAGTGATTTCTTCATTTATTGGTACAATTGTTGTTGCCCTTTGGGCGAGTCAAGTAATTTTTGTAGGGCCAAAATTGTTAACAAACATATATTATACAATATTTTGTCACAACAATCCATATGGTCATCCAATTTCATTTATAGTATATTAGATTATATTATATAATCTAATATAATACAAATTTCATATAATATTATATACTATTTATTGAATATTGTATGTGTGTTATACATATTTATATAATTTATGTTATTTATATTACTTATATTAATTTTATTGATTATTTATATTATTTATATTTATATTATATTATATTAATTATTTACATGCTTTATATTTTTACTATATTATTTGTGCTATTTATATTATTTTGATTATTTTCAATATTATTTTTTATTAAATTCATCTATATTTCATTTATGTTAAATAATAATAATAATAAATAAACATCTTAAAAGAGTATGTGTCAACCTTATTTATATAGATTATTTCGTACAATAGATAAACTAATAATACTTTACAATATTACATCTCATTCTATGTTATGTCCTTAATATTAGACTATATCGAGTTATTAATAGTAAGCTTGTGGCTATATTAACTTCTAATTAAGTCATATTATCATTATTATATTGTTATTTAGTTAATTAAGGTGGCCTAGGGCTTGTATAGGGTTATCTAAGTCGACCTGGGTGATATCCTAGGCATAAATAAGGTATATATAGGAAGTTGTGAGTCTTATTTCATCATCATATTGTGAATTGTGTTCTCATTAGAGATATTTGGAGGTTTTCCCCCTCAAAGACTTGGCTTTTTATTCTTAATTATTATCAAGTATTTGTTGCATATTTTATATCATATTTTTTTATTGTGTAAGTTATTTCATTACAAGTGTATCAAAGAATAATCTTGGCACCATGATGACAAGGCATTTGTTTTCAATTTTGGAGGTCATTTTGTGAAACAAATATCTCCTATATTTTGGATAATTTTTGTTTGAATTTTAAAGTATTTTTAAGAACATATTCAAGAAGCTAAATTCTAGATTTAACAAGAATTGGAGTTGAATTGAGTGATTTATTATAGAATTAAGGTTTCTACAGAATTTATTTAGAAAGTGCATATCTCCCAAATATTACTCAATTGGTTCTTAATTTTTGGTAGATTTTTTAAGAAATAATAGAGGAGCCGACAGTCCAAACTGTAGAGAATTTAAAGCAACAAGATGAACAAAATAATGTTATCACACTGGATAAATCTTCAAATAAGGATGAGGTAGAAATTGAGGATATTAACCCTAATGATGAAATAAACAAGGTAAAGGTGGAAATTTCATCAATTAGGAATGACATAAATAATTTTGCTAAGAATTTGGAACGATTATTCAAGGGATGAAGTGTAAGGGTGAAGATTCACCTAGTAAGCTGGAAGATAATACTTTTTTTGGACATAAATTCTATGAGCTTGACTCCAATTTTAAGAAGGATCCTTCCTTTAATAACCATATGCCAAGGAAATTCAAACCCAAGTTGGATATGAGAAAGTTTGAAGGCAAGGATCCAACCAATTGGCTATGCCAAATGGATCAATTCTTTGATCTTCATCATGTTCCTAGTAAATAAAAGGTGCCTATGGAATCATTTTACCTAGAACCAAATTAATTTATTTGGTATCATTGGTTATGTGATGAGAAGAGAAAGAAGGGTTGTGTGGTCACTTGGTCAAATTTTAAAGAGGAACTTGCTACCCATTATAGAGATGACTTTATGGATAGCTACTTATAGTAACTCACAAAATTAAAGAAAATATGCATGGTCAAGGATTATATTCATCAATTTCAAACCCTTTCTCTAAGAGTATAGAATATGACAAAAGAATTTAATTTGAAGGAACTATTTCTAGGTGGTTTAAAGGATCACATAAATATGAAGTATGGTTGTTCCAACCACAATCCTTATCGTAGGAAATAGTAATGGCAAGATAAGTTGAGGATAAGTTTTTGGATAGTAGGTGACAACGGAATGTAAATGTCAACGAAAGGAGACCTCTTACACATTCATTACTACAACCTACTAGGTTGACTCCACAACAAATTAAGGAGAAGAGAGCAAATAGGTTATGTTTTAATTGTGATAGAAAATATAGTCAAGGGCTAAATGCAGTGAAAATAAATTATCCTATATTGAAGGTTTAAGTGAGGAAGAAGAGGAGGAACCAATATTAGAGGGTGATATGGAGTTAGATGATTAATCACATGATCCCCAACCAATCATTTATTGGCATGCACTCTTCGATTTCAGCTCCCCACAACTCTCAAGGTAGTGTGTTTCTTAAAGAAGTAGAAAGTAACTATGTTGATTGACTTGGGTAGTACTCATAATTTCATCGACAAAATGTTGGCTACTCTTTTTTTTTATATACCCAGCTCTAGATTTTCATGTCTTGATTGCAAATGGTGGTACTATTAGTTGTTCTGGAAAGTTCCATAGCATTAAATCATCTATGGGATATTCTCACCTTGATAGTCGAATGTAGGTTATCTCCATGGATGCAACATATATTATTTTGGGAGTACAATGACTTACTACTTTGTAAATAATTGAGACAAACTTCCAAGAATTATTCATGATATTTTAATCAGAAGGAAAGGCAATAGAGCTAAGAGGGTTGAAGGAAAAGTCCCCACAAATGGTAAGCTCTCATCAAATTTAGAAGTTGCTTAAGAAAGGAGTTGATGGATTTGTGGCCTAGTTATAATGATCCAACCCATCCATATTTACAAGAAATAATTGATCATCACTCAGTGGGTTTTGGAGATATGCCTAAAGGACTTCCTCCTAAGAGGGATCATGATCATTCCATACAACTAGTTCTAGGGAGGAAGCTGTTGGAGTACAATGAACATTGAGAGGGGGGTGAATCAGTGTTCATACACAAATTTTCACTTTGTAAATGCTTTTTAAAATTTGACTTGAGTAAACAATATGCGACAATAGAATAGACAGTAGTATAAACAAGAACATACATAAGCATATGACACAATGATATGTCCTGAGTGGAAACCCTCCTGGGGAATAAAACCACTCGAAAAAAAATGTCTCATTGGCTTATTTGAACCTCACTAGTTACAAAGTGCCTCACTAGCAAAAAATGGCCTCACTGACCAAAGAACCTCACTGGCTTACACTTGCCTCACTAGCATACATATCCTCCATGGTCTTAATGACCAATCTCCAAAAAACACTTTCAGGGGGTTATCCTGTTACAATACATTTCATTTCCTTTATGATCTATCTCTATAGACACCTTCTAATACTCTATGACAACAAACACAAAACAAGATTTATACTTTTGACCAAAACCTTCTTTGAATAGAGTGATAAATGACATAAAAAAATAAAAGACTTCCTTCAGTACTACTCTCCATCAAGAACACTCCTCTCAACAAACACACTATACTAGTTAATCTTCTTTGAAAAACACATTTAGTATTGTGTTTCAATAACCTGTGTTCTTGTTCAAATCACACTAATATGTGAAATGAATAAAACATCTCATGAATGTAGCCATACATTGTCTGTGCAAAAAGAAACACACATTTCCAAAATACAGTGATACAAGAAAAATCACTTCATATTGCTATTCAAATCGTTCATATTTTGGTATACCTTCACAAGGAGCTGATATCATTGTCTTTTTCAAAAGTATTCTATCAAGAACATACCACACTTCTTTTAATTATCATCGTAACAACACTAGTCTCAATCTTCCTCTCGACATAAAAACTTACTTCACATCTCTTTCTGTTGTAGTTACAAAATTGCTCTATGGTAGTTAGAGCCACCTAACATCCTTGTGCCCATCAATCTCATCATACTATGGAGATACGTTGAGATTCAAACTAGAATTAAATCATGTCCTTTGATCTTCTTTAAACTCACAAACTCAACTTTAAAAGCTATCCATCAATCTTACAATGTTCCTTGACAAGCTTTGATGGGTCGGTGACTTCAAAAGGGGTCAGTCATCTAGATGGGATATGATCCCCTTCAACCAGTGACTTAAGTGACTTGACTTACATTAATAAGTCACTTTAAAAACATAATATAAATTTCACATTATAAGTGATGGCTTAGGTTTTAATAACATGAGGTTAGGGTTTTTAATGCACTTCCAAGGCATAGTATCAAACATCAAGCACCTTTGCTTCTTTGTTTGACATCAAGCAAACTTTTGTGATGGAAAAAAAACTCATATGACCATCATCAACTAAACACCAACACCTTGTCATCCTCTGATATTTATCCAACATGAAGGCATTCTCTGTATGAAGAACAACAACTTGAATCTTTGCATGATGTAGTCATCAATCTCTTGAGCAAGCAATCAATCAATAGAACTTGATACCTCCTGATTGATAAAGACAACTCAATTCCATAACTCCTGATAACCATAACCCAACTCCTAACATAGGATGAAGCATGAAAATTTTCTTGTAAATCCTAACACCTTTATGGAAAGCATCTTTGAATCATAAAGCAAGATCATAATAACATATGTAGGATAAGCATGATAAAGATGGTATTGAAACATGAAGACAATCATATCAAACAATGAACATGAAGAGCATGAACCATTTCACCACCATGAGCAAGAGTATTCTGAGACCATCCTGCCAACACAACCTGGTTCTACTTTGACATCAATGACCATCATGAGCAAGAGTATTCTGAGATCATTCTACCAACACAACCCGGTTCTACTTTGACATCAATGACAAACAATCTACAATCTCCCATCCTGCCAACACAACCTAGTTCTACTTTGACATCAATGACAAACAATCTATAGAAGCCACCCAATATTGGGCCTTATAAGTACCCACATATACAAAAAATGAGATAGACAAGATTGTTGAGGAGATGTTAGAGGAAAGAATTATCAAGCATAACCAAAGTGCTTACTCCTCACCTGTGGTGATGGTACAAGAGAAGGATGAAACTTGGTGCATGTGCCCAAACTATAGTGCTTAACATGTACACCATCAAAAGATAAGTTTTATTATATTGGATATTATTTACAAAAAGAGTAGTTTAATTTTCATCATATTATAGACCTCATAGGGTCAGCTTTCTATGCTCTTTTTATATGACTTTTACATATCTGTTACACTTTCATGCCTTTTACATGGCTATGACAATTAGATTACTTTTATATATGTTGTATACCTTTTACATGGCTATCACATGACTATTTGAAATAGTACATCCTTTATGATTTTTTTTTGTTAATAGATCAACATTACTAACACTTATTCTTACCTATATTATCACAAAGAACAAAAATTGTTAATTAACCATATTATTTGAGTCTTGGACGAACTTGATCTATCATAGGTCTTATTCTGCCATTGCATTCTTCCTATTATATTTCCTTTAAAATTCAAGGAATTTTTTTATGAAGGGGATGTTGTCATCTTCTTTAAATCGGTGCCTTATGTATCTTACTTTTGCCTCGTTGATGTCCCTAGATCCTTCTTTTATCAACTTCACAAAATTATTTTTAACATTTGTCACCTATACAACAATATTATGAAAAGTGGGTCTTCTAGCAATAAGTACTTTCCTAGCACCCTAAAACATATCCTCATTTCTAGCCTTCCAAATTATGCATAATCAAAGATAAGTTTCCTATTCTAGTCATTGATGATTTTCTAGATGAATTGAATGGAGCTATGTATTTTACAAAGTTAAGTATTAGATCAGGTTATCACCAAATTCAAATTAAGGAAGAAAATATTTGTAAGAAAACTTTTAGGACTCATGAGGGTTATTACGATTTTTTGGTGATGTCATTTGGTCTTACGAATGCATCATACTCATTTCAAAGTTTGATGAATTCCATCTTTAAGAAATTCTTGAGGAAGTTTATATTAGTGTTCTTTGATAATATATCGATTTATAGCAAGACACGGGAACAACACTTGTAGCATGTAGATCAAGTATTACAAGTTCTTGAAGATCATAAAATGTATGCTAAGCCATCCAAGTGTGCTTTTAGTCACAATGAGGTGGAGTACTTGGGACACATATTTTTACATGAAGAAGTAAAGGTGGATCCTAACAAAATTAAGGCTATCATGGAATGGCCTATTCCCAAAACCATTAAGAAATTGAGGGGTTTCTTGGGATTGACTGGATACTATAGAAGATTTGTGAAGAATTATGGTTGTATATCAGCACCCCTCACAAATTTATTGAAGAAGGATAATTTTCACTAGAATGAATCCACTAATGCAATATTTAAAATGTTAAATGAGGATATGTGTATAAATATGGTGCTTACCACTCTTGATTTCACCAAGGATTTTATTATGGAATGTGATGCTTCAAGAAATGGTATAGGCACAGTTTGTGGGAGTTAATGGTAATTACCCAACACCCCTAGGAATAGTTGCTAGACCAAAATATCTTCCACAAAAGATAAAATGGCAAGAAAGCTTGCTTCAACAATGCAAGATTGAATAACAGTTGAATTGTTGCAAGAATTAAGGTGTTGTCATTGATGTCAACTGGTCAATTGGTTATCAACTGGTTGTTGTTGTCATTGATGTCATGGATGCAGGTTATTGGCTGTATATGTTGAGGATGTTGAGAAAATTGTAATGAAGAAAGGTTGCAGGTGTTCATTGGTTGCTCCCAGTTTTTCTTTGGGATTTGCTCCTATGTTTGTTTGGTTTAGATATGTTGATCATGGTTGTTGGAAGCTGCTATATCCATATTTTTGGCTTCTTATTTATTGTACAGTGCAATTTATGTTCACCAGTTGTGAACTGTGGTTTTTTGTGTATCTAGCTAAGGTCTAGGAGAAATGTTGTTTCTCCAAATTTATTTTTGGTTGAGTCTTATGACTTACGGTTCTAGTGTTAAGCTATTATGATCGTGTTGAAGATAATTTTGGTGTCTAGAAGTATTAGATCGTGCTAATAGTTGCATGTGCTTAATTATTCTATGTGTTTTACAATTTTTTGGCCGACCTTGTGTTGAACACTACTTTTGAAGTTCATGAAGTGTGTTAGGACCTATTTGGGTCCTCATCAAGCATGTGTTTGGGTCTCCCTCATTCTAATTCCACCATAGGATGTTTGGCACTGACCTAATTTTAATTTAGTGATGGATGGTTGACTTTAGATTTGTTTCAAAGTTGAAGATGGTATAAATACAAAATGAGTTAGTGGTGAAAGATATAAAAAGAGAAAGTACAAATAAATAGAGCAGATAGATGCAAAATAGATGCAAAATAGTGTATATGTGATGCGGGTGTGGCAGATCAATGCGAATTCTAAATGTTGAGTTTTTATATGCAGTGAGTTGAAGGTGTACTCTATCATTCATGCATGTCTGCAAGTGGTTGAGTGAATTGTGGTGGAAATATTTGTTGCATTAAGATTGTCTTCTCTCTATAACATATCTCTTCTATCTTCTTTGTATCTTTGTGGTAGTGAGCCCTCTGGTTGGTTAACCCTTGTATGACAATGAGTCCTAATGTAGAAATTTAGTCCTATTTTGGTAGTGAATCTTTGTAATCAATTTTGATATTATTTATATTGTGAGCTAATCCTCATCGTGGTTTTTCCCTTATTGGGTTTTTTGCATAAATTAGGTGTTCTTGTGTATGTGTGTTGCTTTTCAGTTTCTATCTTTGCACTTAATGTTTAATCATTTTAGCAGAGTAAAGGATTTGTGAATGATCTAAGTTCTGATGGATGTTTTAAGGATTAAAATTTGTAGCAAATGATTCACCCCCCTCTCAGTTGTCTTATTCAACATGAATATGCAAATGTACATGAGAGACCTTGCTTATAAAGGAAGGTAGTGAGATAGAATTAGACAAGACTATGACAAGTTTCTTAATCCTACAACATGTGACAACTAACAAACTAACTTCCTAGGAATCAAGAAATAAATCTTGATAAGATAAGATCTAGAAAAGCCAACTAAGACTTCTAGAAAGAATCTTTTATCCCAAGTAAACTTAACATGTGAATATGTTCCCTAATTACCTAGTGAGTGAATTAGCTAGGTACAAGAGATTTATTCACACCAACACCCCCCCTTAAGTGAAACTTAGGGAGAAGATTATTATGAAAACTATGTTAAGATGAAGATGAAGATGGGTCTCAACTACTAGACCATGTTTGGTACCCATTTACAATGCAAATAAAATCAATCTTTCACAAATGGAGAAAAAGAGAAAACCCAATCAGACAAAACTCCTTTCCAAAAGAGAGAAAATAAAATAAAAATAACATGATGTATGGAGGAATCAATGATACCCACCAAGGACTACATCCATCATGTATATACAATCAATGACCCCCCTGAAGAGGGAAGAAGAGAGACAAGATATCCCCCCCACAATGTGTGATCACCTGCAAGAATGGGTAATGTCTGAAGACAAAAATATAATCTAATGCCTAAAAAAAAAATTTCTCCCTTTAGGAAGAAGATACACCAAGTAAAAATGCAAGAATGCTTCCCATTCCAAATAGCAATTAGAAGGAAGAGGAATCCATATGTATGAAGATTGTGTCTCTAAAATTTTCTCATGTGTTGCCAAGTTATTGGATGATGAAGATGATGCCACAATCCAATCAAGTACATGCCCAATCACAACAAACTGTGACAAACCAGGAACAAGTGGAAACGGATCTTGAACAAATTCTGAAGACAAATATGAAGTGACAATATTTGATCCATTACTATCATTAGATAGGAGAGATAGACCCTCAAAATTTTCCTCCAAATCTAAAATGTGAGACTCCAAAAACAAAGAAGCAATGCTTGTCAAATAGGAATCCCAATCAAGAAGACTATCAAATACCTATTGCAATGAATCATTGGAAGTACTTAATGAATCAAAAATAGAAGATGATTGTGTGATCTCAACTAGAGAAGTAGGATCTATAGGAGAATTCTTTGGATCATCAAGAGGCTCAAGTTTTACATCATATTCAAACTCCTCTAAGGTGTCATCATCATAGGGTATGTTGTCAACATCATCAAGTGGAATGAGGCAATCTGAAGCAATATCTTTTGGGAAAGGAGGCTTGTGTGGATGTCCAAATATCTCCCAAACTTTGGTCCAAACTATGTGTGGGAATTAGATGTCTGAGAATACCTTATGATAGCTTTCTCTGAGGATGCTTGCACTGAAACTAGAATAAATCAATCCTATGATATGATCAGTCTTATTACCCCAAATTGATTTCTTATATGTTGTTTCTGGTTTAGGAATGAGTCCATAAAGATGTGGAAAATTTTTGAGCCACTTACAATAAGTTATTATGCCTTTTTGCCATGACTCGTAATTATCTTAGAACTATTACAGAAGGACAAGTTGCATAACCCATGATTATAATGATAATACACTTCTCAAATGAGACAATATGATATCAACATATACAATATAGCTTAAATGAAGTACAATGATCAAAACAACACTTTCCCAACTACCAAAACATTCAAGTACCCTTTAGTAGACCTATCAAGAAAAATATGAAATCATAGTATACCTGGGAAAAAAATAAGAAAAAGTGCATGGATGGCTGGATAGAGCTCTTCAATACCTTTCCAACACTGCAAAAATTTTGAAAATTGAAGATTGTGGCAAAAAGTTATAAGCTTGGGAGCCAAAAATGAAGATCTGACTTCAATCAAAAAAATAGGCACCAAACAACAATTTTTTTGAAAAATAACTTCACCACAAGAGAATTGAGCTCGCCAGCTTTCCATCGATATTTCATTTCAAAAAATTTGCCTCTATTTGTGAAAGTTATGACAATTTGAAAAAATTGGCTAATTTGGGCATAAAGAAGGCAAAATCTGGGCAAGTCAAGGCTAATTCGGTTCAAATTTTCGGCTCCATAATATATGGTCGACCTTTTACACTTAGAATAAAGTTTTTAATACATAAAAATATTTTCCAAATATGGTTAGAAATTTTATAAATCAAGGTTTTAATATTTCAAACAAACTTTATAATCCGAAAAAATTAGACATAAACTATTAGCTTTTTAATGCAAGGTTTTTAAAAAACAAAGTTTTGTATAATATGAAATGCATACCAATGGATGTGAAATGTAAAAAATTTGATCCGTACTATTTGATGTAGGAGTATATGCCAATGAGATTCCCCTAAGAATAAATGTTGAGGATGTCGACGATCGGGGATTGGTAGCAAATACTTGGTCAGCGTGTGGCAATCAATTTGACTGGAGAAATCAAAACCTTTTATTATTAAGGTTGTCGATAAAAAAAATTTCATACTCTACAAACTACAGATTATACAAAGACAAATATTCCATCGACTTTTATTTAAACACTGAAATGAACATTGCAAAATATTTGTCCAATATAATAATTTTTTTGCCCGATAAGTATATAAATTTTTTCCAATAGAATAAAATACACATAATTAATTTTGCAATAATTTTTTCTATGAAAATAATAATGTCGACCTCAGGACCCTACGATTTTCCTAGGGAAATTTTGTTTTCCTCATAAACAAATTTTACTGAAAATGGACGAATTTATAGTCAAAATTCATCTACTCAGCCTCTTGAGCACAATGGTGATGCCGATCTAGGCCCAAAGTGCTCCAAAAAATAAGTGATCTCCTGGACCAACTACTCTTCACACCTTTTCAAACCCTCATAGATCAGCCAAAACATGTCCAAATTTTACAAAATGAAAGGAAAACCTGACTTTCTTCGACACCTTGGATTCAACTGTGCAGTCCATGAAACCCCAATATGCACCCAAAAACATCTTCAATCCAACATGAAAGCCTCATATTTGAGAAGGAATCTACAACAATGGAGCTTTGATACCATGTGGGAGTTAATGGTGACACCCCAACACTTCCAGGAATAGTTGCTAGACCAAAATATATTTTGCAAGAGAGGAAATGGAATGAAAGCTTGCTTCAACAATGCAAGATTGAATAATGGTTGAATATGAAAATGTACATGAGAGGCCTTGATTATAAAGGCATGGTAGAGAGATAGGATTAGAAAATATTATGATAAGTATCTTAATCCTATAACATGTGACAACTAACTAACTACCTAGGAATCAAGCAATAAATCTAGATAAGATTAAGTCCTAGAAAAGCCAATTAAGACTTCTAAAAAGAATCCTTTATCCTAAGTAAACTTAACATGTGAATATGTCTCCTAATTACCTAGTGAGTGAATTAAATAGGTACACAACATTTATTCACACCAACACAGTTCTCATGCAAGAGGGTCAACCCATTTCTTTTGAGAGTTGTCAATTAAAGGGTGATAATCAATTCAAACCTATTTATGATAAGGAAATTCTATCTATTATTCATGTAATAAAACAATGGAGGCCTTATCTAATTGGTAGAAACTTCAAGGTTAATACATATCATGATAGCCTAAAATATTTTTAGAACAAAGATTATCTTCTGAAGAACAACAAAAATGGGTTACTAAGATGTTGGGATATGATTTTGAGATTGTATTTAAGAAAGGGAAGGAAATTTTTATGGTGGATGCACTATCAAGGAAGGATGAGAAGGATGAAGCTTTATTGTTTTCCCTTTAAATATTACAAGAAGATTGGGTAGTAGAAGTCAAAAAAGAGTGGTAGCATGATGTTGTTACAAGTAATATCATTCAAAAATTGTATCTAGTGATCCTAGTAGTTTGGATAAGTTTTCCTGGAAGGGAGATACTTTGTGGTATAAAGAGTGGTTGTATTTTTGCAAGAATTCCTCTCTCAAACAAAAAATTATCGCAAAGATTATGAGTCTCTAGCTAGTGGTCATTTAGAATTTTTGAAGACATATCATTGGGTCAAGAAAGACTTCCTTTTGGAAGGGATAAAAGGGATGTTCAAAAATTTGTGGCAGAATGTTTGGTTTTTCAAAGAAATAAAGGGGATACAATTAAGACACATGGTCTCTCACAACCCTTAGTTACTTCTATCCAACATTGGGAAGAGATATCCATGGACTTCATCACAGGGTTTCCAAGATCTAATAGTAATAATTTCATCATGGTAGTAGTGGATTGCCTCATGCTAAATATGCTCAATTTATTGCATTATCACATCCTTTTACAACAAGTACAATTGAAAGAGCATTTTTGGAGAATATTTAAAAGCTACGTGATATAGGTCTTTAAGGTTATTATTAGTGACTATGATCCTATCTTTACTAGTAAATTTTGGACAAATTTATTCAAATTTTTGGGTACTCAATTGACTCATAGTTCTTCATATCATCCTCAATATGATGGGAAAATAGAGGTTGTTAATGTGTTTGGAAGGATATCTACATTGTTTCACTTCAGATAAATAATCTCAATGGGTAGATTGGCTACCACTAGTAAAATTATGGTATAACACTTCCTATCATAGTTCCTAAAAAATGTCTCCATTTATGGAATTGTATGGATATCATCCTCCTTCCATCACATCAACATTAAAAATGTCAAGAATGTTGGTGTAATTAATATTTAATTACACATTTACATAATTTTACTTAGGTAATTATTTAATTCCTAGGTTAATTAGTTGTCATCCTTATCTTGTTGAGCTATCTTGTTGCTCAAGATAAGATTAGGGTTATGCATCTTTGCTTTTATAAAGCAAATCATTATCATGTAATTATTGAATTCTCGAATAATTATGTTGCACATATTTTTGCAACCTCTCTGGTTTTTTGATTTTCTCTTCTATGGAAGGTCTTTTCGGTTTCCAAATCTAATCTTGGTTTCTAACATGGTATCAGAGCCTTGATTTGTAGCCCCCTCTCAATTTTTTGAGAAAATCATTATAGGGTTCGTTCGGGATTCCTCGAGAGTATCATTCCTTGAGTTCATCTATGAGGAATTTTGGATCAGATCAGGCTTCACCATTGGATTCAGAGCACTGGAAAAAGTCAAGATTGACTTTTTTTTGGCAGATTTTGGCCATCATTTGCTAGATCTATGAGGGTTTCAGGCTGGGAGATTTTTTGCAAGTTTTGGGGGTAGCCTATTTTTTGGAGTAGTTTGGGCAAAAACGGAGGTCACCATCGCATTCGCAGCAGCCAAAAACCCTAAGAACACTTGTCGTTTCGTCGATTTTGGTGAAGTTGGTTTGGAAGGCAATTTTTTTTTGCTTGGGGGGCCATACGGCCTCCCCAACTCGCTCCCCAAGGCAAGAAAATCGAAATTTAAAAAAAAAATGTGTTTTTTCGACATCTGTGCCGGTGCACCCAGTGCAGAGCAATCTTGCCACCGGGCAACCGCTAAACTGCCACCTCTGCCGACCTCCCCCACCATTCCACCGCCGGCCACATTCTCGCCCCTGCGGGCTGTGCTAAGCGCCAACGGTGGTCCTATTAAGGACCAGGCACTATGCGCCAGCCCAGCTGGTCCCCTCACCTCTACCGGTGGTCGTATGGGCGACCAGGGGCTCCGCCCCAGCCCCCAACCGCTGGCCCCCTAGTCCTGCATGGGACCAAGGGCTCATTTTTTTTAGCCCCCCTGGGCGCCCTGCAGCCCTTATTGGGCATTCTGGAGCAATGTTCACAAAATCGAGTGTATCTTTTGCATACGATGTCCGTTTTTCGTAAACGAGATATCGCCAGAAAGATGATTCTGATGCCGATCCAATAGTGTAGGTTTTTTATACCAAATTTTTCTCTAGATTTATTTTTCAGGCCTTTGAACTCAGATGTTGTTGTTTTCACTCTAGAGGGCATATATTTTGACTCAGTGATCCATTTTTTGTCATTCTTGCAGCGTTGGAAAGTTGATTCAGTCCTCTACACAGATCTGAGGTCTATTTTATTTTTCTATTTATGCATATTTATTATGCTCTCCTTTTACAATCGTTGGGTTATTGTAATAAATGAACTAAGATAAAGTTCCATAGGGGGGTTTCTTGCATAATAGTCTGATTAGAGTGTGCATGCACTTTGATCTCCATATCCATTTTGATTTGTTGGAAAATCATATGGGTTATCTGGTTTCCTAGTTTCTTTTGGCCACATTTTTTCTATAGCTTGACACATATCGGATTCATTGGTTCACACTTCAGTTGAGAGATTATGTTTCTTGATCCTCATTGGTTCAAATTCTTCTCAGTTTGAGGGCCATGTTTTTATGGTTAATGTTCCAGAGTCTATTTTTGGTACTCCTTCCCATGGAAGAGTTTTAGTCATGGTTTGGCATCGACATCGAGATACACAGCTTCTAGATTTTGTCATCATTTCATCTACTGTTGCTTCACAGATTCTAGGGTTGTTCCAGTTTGTGAGTTTTCCAGTGTTCCATGGCATCTAGTCTACTGTCACATTATCATGATTCTAGTTTTGGTTTCAGTTGTAGAAAGAGGTATCTTTCCTTGCTTGTCAGATTGCGGTTCCAGTGTTACTCCACAGTGTTCTTCCAGTGCTTCTTTGCAATAGTCATCTCATTGTAGGGGAGTTTTGTCCCACTTGGTTTTCCTTCTCTACCTCATCATTGCATTTGTACATGAGTACCTGATCATGCCTTGTTGTCGGGACTCATATTTTCATAATAATCTGCTTCTCCCTAAGTTGCACTTATGGGGGGGTGTTGGTGTAATTAATAATTAATTACACATTTACATAAGTTTACTTAGGTAATTATTTAATTTCTAGGTTAATTAGTTGTCATCCTTATCTTGTTGAGCTATCTTGTTGCTCAAGATAAGATTAGGGTTATGCATCTTTGCTTTTATAAAGAAAATCATTATCATGTAATTATTGAATTCTTGAATAATTATGTTGCACATCTTTTTGCAACCTCTCTGCTTTTTCTGATTTTCTCTTCTGTGGAAGGTCTTTTCGGTTTGCAAATCTGATCTTGGTTTCTAACAAAGAAGAGTTCACACTATGGAGGACCACATGCTTCATCAATAACAAGTACTTTCAAGACTTAAAGAGAATTTACGCATGGTACAAAATTGAATGAAGCAATAGACAAACCAATACTGTAGTGAAAAGAAGTTTTGGAGTCAGGGATTGGGTTTTTTGAGATTACAACCTTACAATAAAATTTCATTGAAGCAACAATCAAAGAATAACATGTTGTCTCTAAAATACTGTGGCCCATATAAAACCATGTAGAAGATAGGTAGTGTTTCCTACAAGCTTGAATTGCCATCAACAACAAAGATCCATCCAATTTTTCATGTTTCTTATTTGAAGAAGGTAATTGGGAATAATATCCCTACTTAGACAGTATTACTAAAGCTCGATGAAGAAGGAAGTTCATCATATTGGAGCCAAATTTTATTCTTTAGAAACACACAACGAAGCTATGGACTAGAACACTCACTCAGTATCTCATCCAATGGAAGAATTTATCAATTGAGGATGCCACATGGGAGGATGAGTTCATTCAAAAGCATCCAAAATTATGTAGCATTGAGGACAATACTTCTTTGAAGAGGGGAGGGTATGGTATTCCCTTAATATTAGACTACATCAGGTTATGCATAGTCAGGTTTTGGCTATCTTAAGTCCTAATTAAGTCATATTATCATTATTATATTGTTATTTAGTTAATTAGGTTGGCCTAGAGTTTATATAGGGTTATCTAAGTTGGCCTGAGTGATATCTTAGGCATAAATAAGGTATATATAGGATGTTGTACGAGTCTTATTTCATCATCATATTGTGAATTTTGTTCTCATTAGAGATATTTGGAGGTTTTCCCCCTCGAAGTGGCTTGTTATTCTTAGTTATTCTCAAGTATTTGCAACATGTTTTCTATCATATTTTTCTCTTGTGCAAGTTATTTCATTACATTCTATATTTACACCAAAGGCATTCCCTTGAGCTGATTTTCGCATTCAATGGTGCAGATCACCTGAAATTAATGCAAGACAATTGATATGTTTGCAACTATCCATTTTTTTCCATTTTTTCATTTTTTATTTTTGTTTTTTCATATTTTTTATTTGTGTTTTTCCACATGACTTCCACTATCATTTTTCCTTTGCAAGCAGTGGAGGTATTTGAATAAAATGGGGGTTTATTCGATCGATTTTAAAAAAAATTATAGTTATATTTACATATTATATTTTAGATTAGAAATTATTAAATATAAATAACACTTAATTAATATATAATATACATTTTTTATATAATATACATTAAATTATATAAAATTATTTTATTATTTTATTTTTTTGATACGCAAGGATTATATTTTATATTAAAGTTTTGAGAAAAAGTACATTTCGTCTGCTACGTAGGAAAACCATCGAACTACCATAGAAACTGAGCCCTACCAACTCGAGGAACCCACTACACCCAGCACAAAATTTCAGTCACTCTGCTTATCACAAAACCCAACACCGAGCTAAACTTTAAAACAAAAAATTTCATACACAGAGGCCGAGCCTCACAGAAATCCATTTAATTATGCAAATGTAGTAAAATCTGTGGAGATTAATGGATGCACAGCCCCTAAAGCTTCAATAAAGGACTTTAGCAATGAAAGATAATCAACCACAAAAGGAAGTGTTGCAACAATGGAATGTTGATTAAAGATTCTATTGATATGATATATTACAAATGAACAAAAAGCCTGATTAAATAGGCAAGAGGTAAACCCTAATATGCATGAGATGTTGCCAAGTGTTATAATCTAACAACATGTGACAACATGTGAACCCTATCTAGATGATCATTAAATGATGAGATAAGTTCTAGAAGGAATCTTATCCCACAAACTAGGAAGGGAATATTATCCCATTTATTAAATGATGCAACCTAGGACTAAATGATTTAAGACCTAAGTTAACTTATGTTAGTGTAATAATTAATTAATTAATTACACCAACACCCCCCCATAAGTGAAACTTAGGGAGGAAAATGCAATGATTATGCAAGATGATGATGGGTCTCGGCTATGAGGCCATGTTAGGTACCCATGTACATGAAGATGCAGAAAATATCCCATAACCGGAGAAAAGGGGAAAACCCAGTAGGAACAAAACCCCTCTCCAAAAAGGAGATGAAAAAGAAAAAATGTGAGATAGGATGGGAAGGATGGAGGACTCCCAAATACCCCCCAAGTACACCATCCATCACAATAGAGAGACAATCTAGCCCCCCAGAAGATGTGATCACCTGCAAGAAAGGTAAGTGTCTGAAGATAAAACAAGATCCAATGCCGATAAACAACTTGTCTCCCTTTCGAAAGAAACAAAACCAACTGCAAGTGCAAAGATGCTTCCCATTCCGGATAGGAATTGAAGGAAGGAAGGATGAATATGGATGTCGATGATGTCTCTGAACTCTGCTCAATTGTCTCCTTGCCTGAAGATGAAGATGCCACAATCAATGAAGAGAGGGACAAACCAGGTCGATGCAGAAACTGATGCTGAACAATATCCAAAGATGAAGATAGGATGAATATGATGGATGTGATGGAGACTTGATAGCCCCCTTGAATGAAGTGTCCTCAAAACCACTGAAAGAAGTCTGAAGCAAATCCAATGGTTGATGCTGAAGAAACCTCAAGTCCTGAAAGGAGTAATAGGGAAGAAGTCTCGGATAGGAAATATCTGAAGAGAAACCAAGTGTCTCCAAGATAGTCTCTGGATTCCCAATCAAGGTCGAGACAAAGGAATGAGGAGACTCAAAACAACTCTCCAAAGCCAAATCTGAATAAAGGAGTGATAACCCCTCAAGAATTGTCTCCAAACCTGTAGAAGTAGCCAACGCAGTGATACCTAAAACAAAGCCATCCTGTGATGTCAAGTCTGGAAAGCGGAATGTGTCCTGATGGATGATGATAGTGGAAGCCTCAATCAATGATTCTAGACAAGGAATCATTGAATGTGAAGGGATACCAACTGTCTTTGATGAAGAAGAAGGACCAAAAGGAACCTTGTCAACCTCTTCGGAAAGATCAAGGTAATCAACTTCCTGCACAACAATAACATCATGGGGTACTTGATCGAAAGAATGATATTCTGAATCATGACCATCAGGGAATGGTGGAGTGCCTGAATCTCCATATAGCTCCCAGAGCTTAGTCCAAAGAATGTGAGGACAATCACAATGATCAATAGATCTCAAAACATCGCAATCAACTTGCATCTCAAGAATCTCCAAAACAGTGTACCTGCTGCAACTCCAAGCAAGTTCATGAATACCTTCACTCGGATGAGGTACTGTACCAAATAGATGTGGCAACAAATCAAGTGAATGAAGATGGTGGCAGATCCCATCTTGCCATTGCTGATAGTTACCCTTGTGCAACATAACCAAAGGAGAATAAGCAAGCCCCATAATAAAATTTCTCCAAAAAATACAAAGACACTGACCTTCAACAATAAATAGAAGACTTCCAAATAGATATGCAACTGAGAATATGCCTCCGAGATCAAGAAATTTTTCTTCAAGCTTCAGGATGTCTCATGAATCAAAAAATCAATAAAAGATACCTGGATCTGAAACCAAAGAAGATGACTGGACTGATGAAAAAATGCACTGAAATATCTCTCGAATGCCGCTGGAATCTCCAAAATCTGACAATCTGATGTGAAGATATGCGCTTTTGAGTCCAAAATGGAGGGTTGAATTTAGAAATTGATAGCAGAAAAATACTACAAATGGATGGCACCACTGGATAGTGCTCTGAATTCTCTTTCCGTCGATATCTCATTTGCAAATTTTCAATATCGTGGCGCGAAGATATGGCCCTCACAAAAAAAAATTGCAAATTGAATGCAACTGCTAATTAGGTGCAAAACATTAGCACCTCGGGGCTTAAAAAAATAAACCCCCGGTCTCTGATATGACCGCGGGGCTGGCGGGCATAAAAAAAAATAAGCGCTGCTGGATGGGCGGCGGCAGAGCGACTGCAGGGTGGCGTTCGGGCGGCGCGGCCAGTGGAGGATTGACCGCCCGGGGATAGCAGAGCCCCCGGTTACCGATGGGACCGGGGCTTAGAGCACAATCGTCAATGGGGGCTTCAGTCGCGGTCGGTGGCCGGAGAACTTTGACAGTGATCAGGCGGTCGGCGGATGTCACCGGGAACTTTGGAACCGCCGGTAAGAAACTCCGGCGAGGTTGACTGTGGTGAATGCCGGCAGTGGAGAATAAAGAAAATGGGATGACAGGAGTGACGCCGAGGTGATGTCGGCGGATGTGACTTCTGCAAACTGTCGATGCCGACCGGAAAAAATTTGAATATTGCAATTTTATTTGCAATTCAAATTTAAATGAAAAATGTCGATAGAAAATAGAGAATGTCAACGGACAAAAAAAATAACCCCAACTATATGTGCCGAAGAAAAAATAATCATGCCGACTGGTGATTAAAATACCAGGTCGAACCACTGCAGAATTTTATTTTTGCTGATACTATATAAAAATTGCCCAGAAAAATAGCCATATTTTTTTTATTTTTCTAAAAAAAAATTGCCTTAGAGGATGAAAGGGAAGATTTTTTTTTGCAAAACTGTACGGATAGTACAAAAAATTGCAAACCCTAGATAATACCTCACAGGCTCCCAGTTGAATCTACTCTGATTTTGGCAAATGAATAAGCAATCTATGGGTTTTGAGGCCTTTTGGTCGCAATGGAGAGGTCGGAGAGGTCCTGATCTACACCATAAATCAACTTGGCTCCCGGGTAGAGCCAACTAGCCTGCAACATAAAACTCCAAGCCTGCTTGAATCTTGCACTCCAAACTTCCTGGATCTAGGGTTGATGTTTCAATGGACTTGCTCTGATACCATGTTGAGATTAATGGATGCACAGCCCCTAAAGCTTCAATAAAGGACTTTAGCCATGAAAGATAATCAACCACAAAAGGAAGTGTTGCAACAATGGAATGTTGATTAAAGATTCTATTGATATGATGATTGATATGATATTGATATGATATATTACAAATGAACAAAAACCCTGATTAAATAGGCAAGAGGTAAACCCTAATATGCATGAGATGTTGCCAAGTGTTATAATCTAACAACATGTGAGAACATGTGAACCCTATCTAGATGATCATTAAATGATGAGATAAGTTCTAGAAGGAATCTTATCCCACAAACTAGGAAGGGAATATTATCCCATTTATTAAATGATGCAACCTAGGACTAAATTATTTAAGACCTAAGTTAACTTATGTTAGTGTAATAATTAATTAATTAATTACACCAACAAAATCTTCCACCCATTCCAAGCCCTCCTCCGCCACCAACCCCATTTTTCATTTCAGAAATTCAACTGCCATTGTCGAGGACATTTTGTGCCTCATGAGCTCAGTCCCCTTTAAGTCTAAAAGAAAGGGGTATACCTTTACTGCTTCATCTGTCTTCCACAAGAGCTCCAAGTCAGAGGGATGTAGAATTTCTTTGCTCACAAAGGTTGCTTTTAGTGTCTTCACCAAACCTCCTAACAGGTCACCATGGAAAATATTCACCATCAATTCCCTTGCCTCCACCTTAGACACTTCCATGTCCAGAATGGTAGCCAAGAACCGTGAGGATATGTATGCATTGTCCCTCACAAATTCCTTTCTGTCTAGGTGACCCTTTCCTAAAATCATTTTGACCGCTACCACGACCAAAGGATCATCCACAAGTAGAATTATTTTCAGACTTAGTCTATGATCTCCATAAATGTTATTTTCCTCTCTGTCACCACCATTGAAACAAGATTGTCGATGCCGAAACTTTCCAGCCCCTCCCCAGAGATAGAAATGATGAATTTTGATATGCTCACCTTTGTCATTAGTTGTGCTCTAGCCGAAATCTCCTTGCATAGAGACAACCAACAAGACAAGTTTTGAAAACCATATGGAATAAATGCCATCGTCCCTCAACATTTAAAAGGCCCACAAACCACAAGGCCGAACCATCACACACGAGCCTGGAATAATGGTGATGCAAGGTAATCCATCCTTGCATGAAGATTTCATCCTACAATCACAAGCCTTAACTCGAACATCACCTCATGATAAACATCTTCTACCACCTGGCCAATTGGCATGAACTAACACGAATTTTGTACTTTAAATGTCTCTCTGTTTATCATGGCCATCATGAATCATTAAAACGACAGTCACCTCCAAGATCTCCCCATTTTAGGTGGACTTCCAATTCCCCTTAAAGCATTCTACCGACGTCCCCCTGTCACCTTGGGTTACCGCTAATGATAGAGGAGGTGATGTGGCCTTGCCACATTTCTACCAACTTGCACTCCCCTGCCAACACCCTGATTTCCTCTCTCATCACTTGCGAATGATCTTCCCTATCTTTTCCATCAAGCTCATGGGTTAATAAGAGGAGGATTAAGAGGGGGGGCCACCCTATCATCCACAATGTTCATTCACACTATAATGCACTCTTTGAAGTCAAGTCCAATTACTCCCTTATTTGATAGGGAATCAACTTCTGTGTTACCTTCCCTCAGTGTATGATTGAGCATCACTTGTTCAAAGCTCCCTAATTGCTCTAGTGCAACTTCCAAATAAACCCCTAACCTCAAGTTGTGAATTCGCCTAGTCCTAAGAGCATTTATAACCAGAGTTGAGTCACCTTCTACTACCAAATTCTTAATTCCCAGATCCTTACAAAGATTCAGTCCAAGTAGGAGGGCTTGGAATTCGGCTTTATTATTTGTTCCTTCCACAAGAGGCTGGGCCAATCTCCCCAAAATTGTACCTAAGGAAGTTCTCACAATGCAACCAGCCCCAGATGGCCCCAGATTCCCTTTTGATGCATCGTCGAAGTTCAATTTGACCCAACCCTGCTCTGAAGAAAGCCACTGTGTTTTGTTGTGCAATTCAACAAACGCCGCATTTCTTGTTCCTCCAAAGGGAGGGGATTTAATACCATACCATTGTTTCATAATCCAAGCATCCCATATTTCAAAATTTATTTTCTTTGGAGTCTTGTCCTCCAAATGTGCATTGAAATTTCTACAATGCTCGCCTCAATTTTACACTAAAGTCTTGGGATTGACAACTCCTTATCCTGAAAAAAATGTTTGTTCCTCTCCTTCCACACTTCCCAGATCAAAATTGAAGGGCTCATCACCCATAAATCCCCAAAGATGGTATTCTGATAGCAGCTAGGCCAGGCATTTAGACATTCTAATAAGGTATTGGGAAAGATAGTAAGCCATTGCAACTTTGTGCACAACCAACACCACATCTGATTACTGAATTTGCAATTTAAGAGCAAGTGGTCCACTGTTTCCTCAGACTCTTGGAAAAGTGGGCATCTAGATGGGCCATGATAAACCATTTTGATAAACCTATCGCCTATGAGGACTCTTCCCTGTGTTGCGGCCCATGCGAAAATCCCTGCTTTTGGGAGACATGCTTTATTCCAGAAAAGACTCAGAGGTATCACCAAACTTTCATCTCCTAAAGATGATAGGATATTATATCCTATCTTGGCCGAGTAAATCCCATTTGGAGAAGCATCCTAGCACAATCGATCACTCCCCTGCCTACACCAAATCCTCCGTTTTGATAAAACCTTCTCAAAGGATTCTATTTCCTAAACTTCAAGATCCAAATTTCTCACCGATTTCCACCTAAGAAGACCCTCTGTTGGGGCTTCCAATCGATCTACATAATCACAAACTTTTGAACCCCAAATTTGTTTTGTCTTTTCCTTTACTCTTAAGAGCTCTGAATTTTCTGCCAGGGTCGGGTGACCTTCCCAGAAGTCTTCCCAGAACGGAGCCTCTTTTCCATCCTTAACTTCCCATGTAAGAAAGTCTATGATAAGCTCTCTATAATTCTTAATCAAATTCCAAATTCATGACCCATTTGGCAAGGATTTTGCTACCAGGAAACAATAGGGATCTGCTTCCAGATATTTTGCTCTGATTATCTTCACCCATTTGAGATCAGGGCAAGAATGAATAGTCCAAGATAATTTTTTCCCCAGTGCCTTATTTTGTTGAAGAATGTTCCTCAAACCAGCACCATCTCTCTCCCGCTGCTCGCAAACCTTCTGCCATTTTATAAGAGGAAATTTCTTTTGATCTGAAGTGCCTTCCCAAAAAAAATCCTTCATTACATGATATAAATCTTTTCTCACACCTACTGATAGCTGCAAGTAGGACATCATATAGATGAGAAGTGTTGAAAGGTCTGATTTCAACAAAGTTAACCTTCCTGCCTAGGACAACCACCTATTTTTCCATGCGGATATTCGATCCTTACAACGAGCCACTAAAGAGTTCCATACACTGCCACTTTTAATGCCCTTATCCAATGGAAGCCCCAAATATTTGCATGGAAATTGACCCTTCTTGAATCCTAAAATCCGCAGAATTTGGAGTTCATAGGGACAATTTGAGTTAAAGAAGAAGACCTCAGATTTAGCCTTACTTACCTCCTACCCAGAAGCCCGAAAATAATCTTCTAGAATGTTTTTTAATCTTTTTGCTTCCTTTGTTGAAGCAACACCAAACAACATTGTGTCATTCGCAAACTGTTGATGTGTAATATTGGGGAGGCTGCTAGTTACTTGCAAGCCCTCAATTCGATCAGACCTCCTCACATTGTCAAGAGATCTCCCAAAGGCCTCAACCATTATAATGAACAAGAAAGGAGATAAAGGATCCCCTTGCCTCAAACCTCTTGAAATAGAAAAGTATCCCTCCGAAGAACCATTAACCAACACAAAGAAACGTAGACTAGCCACCCACCCAAAAATCCAGTCTAACCATTCCTTTTGAAAGCCAAAGGCTTCCATCACCTTGAAGAGAAATCTCCAATTCACTTTGTCATATTCTTTCTTGATGTCCAATTTCAGTAGCATTGCCAGTTTCTTCAATTTTTGGATCGAGTGAATGACTTCTTGAGCGATTATCACCCCGTCCAGAATTCATCGTCCAGGAACGAAGCCTGTTTGGTCCTTGTATATGATTATGGGAAGAATATTCTTCAGTCTATTGGCTATTACCTTAGCTAGTATTTTATAAATCGTGTTACACAAAGAGATTGGACGAAAATATTCCCAAGAATTTGGCTTCTCTTTCTTCAGAATAAGAGCAATTAGGGTATTATTAGCTTCATTTAGTACTCTTATGTTACTTCTAGAATCTTCTAATGCTTCCCAAACATCCTTTCCCACAAAACTCCAACATTTTTGAAAGAACACTGCCGAAAACCCATTCGGCCTGGGATCCTTCTTTGGTTGCATCTCAAAGACTGCCTCTTTCACTTCCGCTTCAGAGAATTTAGCAGTTAGAGCTCCCATTTGAGCCTAGGAGATCAACTTCGGAATGGATTGCAGAGAAGTATTTTGTGATTCCAAATTTGAGCCCTCCCAATCATTAAGCAAGTTCTAAAAATATGAGACGGTTGAGTCTCTGATTTCCATCAAATGACCATCCCCATCTTTCAAGCAAGAGATTTTGTTAAATTCCCTCCTAGCTTTTGTAGAGTTGTGAAAGAATTTTGAATTATAGCCCCCTGCCTTCAACCAAACCTCTCTAGATTTTTGTCTCCAAAAAATCTCTTCTTTAGCCAGGATGTCATTAAGTTTATTATAAAGAACCTATTCCTTCATGTAGCAAGCTTCATCCATCCCATTATTCATTATTTCTTCAACCAGACTATCCAATTCATGCTCTATGGCATGGTGTGATGGTTAAGTTGTTGTGTTGTTAATTTTGCCATCAAGGTTCAAACCCATTGGGGTGTAATTGTTGAGATTTTATATTGGGGATGAGGTGCCCCATTTACGACCTCACTGGTTCATAGCTCTGAGTCAAAAGCATTTACCCCTCTTAATAAAAAAATATTATATATTTTATAATTTATAATTATTTTTTAAATAGTATAAATTAAAAAATATTTTACATACTAATTATATATTATGTTTATACTTTATTAATATTTTTTATGAAATATATATTATATATAATAATATATTCTTCTAATAGAGAAATTGAGAAAAAAAATTTAGTGTTGCAAGATCTGGAAGGTGGCAAGTGTACTAGGGTGGAGGCTGCTCAGCAATGTGTGGATTTGATCCATGGTGACTTTCATACTATTGATTTAACACTGGAAGCCATAGAGGATGTACAAATGTTGGGAGAGTTGGCTCTGATTTCTCAGGTCATCGACCCTAGTTTTAGATGGGATAAGATCCATGTGTGGTTAGCTAAAAATTGGAAGTCAATGGCCTTTTATGGAATTCATTCCTAAGGGCTTCTTTATTGTGATATTCACATCCTCGAAAGATAGGGAAAAAATCTTGCAAGGCGGTCTTTGGAGGTTGGTGGATCATCCACTATACATGCAAAAATGGGGGCCCAACTTTGACCCAATTAAACTTGACCCATACAATAAGCCTATTTGGATCTACCTTTATAATCTTCCTTTAGAGTTTTGGGAAGAGGAATGCATTGAAAAGCTTGGAAAATCATTGGGCGCCCTAATGGAGGTGGATTTAGAGATTATTGATGGGGACTCCTACCTATATCTCAGGATCCAGATCATTGCAATCCAAAAGTTCTCAAAGAAATCATGATATGCTCAGACGGATGCCACAGGGTGGTGTCGGTTGAATGTGAGGAGGAAAACTTATTCTGCCTGTGATGTTGCAACAAATCTCATATGGAGAATCAATGCAAATCAAAACCTAAGGAGAAATGGATCTAGCACCCTAAGAAACCGATCTCTCATATGACTTTGATAGTGTCGTCCCCCTCAATTTTGGCATCTACTGCTCCATCAAGCCTAAAGAGAACTCATCCCACTCCCCCGGGGAAGGTGGCATCTAACCAGGCTAAGAATGACAGACCCCTTGGAGCCATCAATCGGTGTTTAGAGCTAGTGACAAAACTTGGTGAGCCAGTTTTGCGGCATTCTGGGGATCTAACCCTAAATCAAGAAGGATTGGTGAGCAGAGCCTTAGCTAGGTCACATATGGTGGTCCCTGCTTTAGAAATGGATCTGGAGGAGCCAGACTTATAAAATGATGGAATGGAGTTTGACAACTTGGACATTGTTGATTAGAGGGGCATAAGCCAATCTATGGCTAAATGCTTGGACAAAGTCAAGAAGGGGAAAGGAAGGAATTCAAGGAAACAAAAAAGAGAGGAGAATGTCGAAGAGTTGGTTTTACTTAGCATCAAAGAGTTTTTGAAAACCAAGGGAGTAGAGGCCTCCCTTGGGAAGACATGAAAATTATAACATGGAATGTCAGGGGCCTATTGGCCCTTGACAAGCGACACTTAGTTAAGCATCATCTAGATAGATTGTCAACAAATATTGTGATCTTGCAAGAAACAAAAATCAATAGGGAGGAAGGTGAAAATTTCCTAAAATATTGTAAAAGATGGTATGGGGTGTTCATGAATTCCAGGGGCTCTGCTGGTGGCTTGGATGTGTTTTGGGTAGCCAATTCGGTTGTGGTCACTCTTGAGGACTTCCAACTCCATTGGTTGCAATGTCTTATGAAGTGCAAGCAGAATAATATATCATTCCCACTCTTTAATGTGTATGGTCCTGTAGGATCTAGAGACAAGAAGGTTGTTTGGAACCAAATCAAAGCTAGGGTTGATCTGTTGAGCAGCAACATGATGATATTGGGTGGTGGTCAATTGCATTCCAAAGGATGGTTCATTTACATGGAAAAACCATAGATTGGGTTTCACAAACATTGCAGAGCATCTTGATAGATTCTTCTTGGGGAATGGCCGGTTGGGCGAAGCTTTTAGATGTTGCACTTGCATCCTTTCGGTTTCGGTCTCTAACCATTTCCCGATGCAACTTGAGCTTGGCTGGAGAAAAAAACTTGTGAATGGCTACTTTAAGTTTGAATCTATGTGGTGGTAGGACCCATGCTTGGTTAAGCTTCTGGAAGGTTGGTGGAAGGAGGTGAACGTCTTTGAGGGAACTATTAGCTTTTTCTTCCTTTGCATATTAGCTTATATCAAGGATAGATTAAAAAAATGGAATAAAGAATCATTCAAGGATATTTTTGTTGAGAAAGAACAAGTTGAATCTGAGTTGGTATAATTTAATGAGTGAGTGATCCATTTTGGTATGAAATTGAATGAGTACCAAAAGGAAATTGAATTGAAGGCTAGGCATGCGAAGTTACTCCCCAGGAATTTTTTTGGAAGGACAAGGCTCAGGAACTTTAGTTGTGAGAAGGTGACGCCAACATGAAGTTTTTTCACAATTCCTCCAAAGCCAGAAGGGAGCGAAATATAATTAACAAAATCATGTGTCTAGATGGGTTGATGGTCAACGATAGGTCTGGGATTGAAGAGAAAGTTGTGCGCTTCTTCGAATCCCTGCTGCCAGCAAATGTGTCGTGTTCTAGTGTTGGAGATTGGTGGATCTTGGAGTGCATTCTACAAAGAATTGGGCAATCAAAGAACATGATGCTTTGTGATCCCTTTATCTTGGAGGAGGTGCATCTAGCTATCTTTGGTCTCCGTCTGGATAAAGCACCTGGGCTGGATGGGTTTACGACTGATTTTTCTAGAACTGTTGGTCATTTATGGGCTCTGACATCTGGAAATTGGTGGAAGATTTCCACAAAAAGAAGAAATTTGTTTGCAACATTAACAACACAATGGTCACTTTGATTCCAAAAAATAATGATTGCATCACCTTCGCTGATTTTTTATTAATTTCCCTTTGTAACACAGTATATAAAATATTGGCAAAGGCTCTTACGAATAGACTCAAAAAATTTATGGGGCTACTTATATCTGAGGAGCAGAACAATTTTACCCCGGGCAGAGAGATTATTGATAACATCATTACCACATCAGAAACTCTTCATACAATCACTTCTGAGTATAGGAAAGGTATGTTGATTAAATTAGATATTAGCAAAACATTTGATCATGTAAACTAGGACTTTCTTTTGGCAGTAATGTCCAGATTTGGTTTTTGTCACATTGGTTGGATATGATTGGTACATGTATCTTCTCTACCCGCTATTCCATACTCATTAATGGATCCCTCTGTGGTTTTTTTGATGCCAAAAATGTGTTGCGGCAAGTGCTAGAAACCAAGATTTGATTGCAAACCAAAAAAATCACCTTCCACAGAAGAGAAAAACAAAAAGCAGAGATTTGCAAAAGATGTGCAAATTGATATATTTGAAGTACAAATAATTACAAGAGATAATTTGCTTTATAAAAGCAAAGATGCATAAACCTAATCTTATCTTGAGCAACAAGATAGCTCAGCAAGATAAGGATAAAACCTATAACTTAGGAATTAAATATGCCTAAGTAAACTTATGCAAAGTGTAATTAAATATTAATTACACCAACACCCCCCATAAGTGCAACTTAGGGAGAAGCAGATTATTATGCAAATATGAGTACCAACAACAAGGCCTAATCAGGTACCCATGTACAAATGCAAAGAGAGAGAAAACCCAGTGGGAAAAATCCCCCTCAATGAGATGAACTGCTACAAAGAATCACTGGAAAAACATTGATGAAGCAACACTGGAACCACAAATCCGACAAGCAAGGAAAGATAATTTTGTCTACAACTGAAACCAAAAATAGAATCATAATAATGTGACAGTAGACCCGATGCCATGGAACACTGGAAAACTCACAAACTGGAACAACCCTAGAATCTATAAGCAATAGTAGATGAAAGGATAAATGAATCCCATAATGATGACAAAATCTAGAAGCTGTGTCTCTCGAAGCTAATGCCAAACTGAAACTAAAATTTCCCATAAGATGAGTACCATCAAGATTCTGGAACATTAACCATAAAAACATGGCCTTCAAACTGAGAAAGATCTGAACCAATGCGGATCAAGAACCATAAACTCCCAATGTGAAGTGTGAACTCATGCAAACCAACGATGTGTCTAGCTAAGCAAGAAAGAAGCTAAAGGAAACAACAGGAAACTAGACAAACTCATGTGAATTGTCACCAATATGAAGAATGGATGCAAGAACCCCCCTTAATGGAACTTTATATCAGTTTGTTATTACAATACCCAATGATTGCAGAAGGAGAGAATGCAAAACTACAAAAACATAAGTGAAAATGCAAACCTAGTGCACAAAACAAAAATGAATGCATGCATAAAGTAAGGTACACATCTTTTTTTAATTACCTCATATCTATATAGAGGCTGAAACCATCTTTCCAATGCCGTGAAAATCATGAAAAATGGATAATCGATTCAAAAGATACGTCTCCTAGAGTGAAAACAATAACATCTGACTTCCAAGGCCGAAAAAATCATCAAAAAGGAAAAAAATAAAATCACACATTGTGTAGAGTGTCAAAACAGCTTTCCGATGATATCTCGTTTGCAAAAAAAGGACGTTGTATGCCCAAGTTACGCCCGTTTCCATGAAAGTACTCCAAAAAAGTCTGATTTGGCCATCTATAGCCCTCAGGGGCTAAAAAATAAAGCCCCTGGTCGCTTGGGCAGACCAGGGGGCTGAAGTGCAGGGGCCGGCGGCAGAGCCCCCGGTCGCCCATGTGACTGGGGTGAGGGACTGGAAGTCCGACGGGGGGCTGAGTTGGGCGCTTGGTCGCCCATACATCCTCAACGAAGGCTTTACCAAAGACAGGGGGCTGAGATTTGGAGAGCGGCGGACTGGGCAGAGGAGGCCACTGGGCAGTGAGCTGGCGGAGCTCCGGTGGTTGCTCAGTGGTGGATGCAGAGGTGCATTTTGAACTGTGAGTGCAAAAAATTCGCAATTTTTTTTTTTGGTGCCTCAAAAACTATGCCTAGGGATTGTACAACCCTCAAACAAATTTTTTTTGCCTCCCTAGTCGACTTTGTCCAAATCAGACAAATTTTATATCAAAATAGGGGTTTTTGGACACTGCGAATCTAACAGCAAGGTCCGTTTGGGCCCAAAGTGCTCCAAAAATTAGGCGACCCCCAGATCTATTAGAAAAATCACCGAGCTTGAAACCCTCGCAGATCTGGCAAACGGTGACCAAAATGAATGAAATAAAAGTCATTTCTAATTTTTTCCAAAGCTCTAAATCCAATGGAAAACCCTGATCTGATCTAAGATGCTCAAGGAATGAAACACTCGAGGGACCCCAAACGAGCTCTGTAATGTATTCCTCCAAAAAAGCTTAGAAGGGGCTACAAATCGAGGCTTTGTTACCATGTTAGAAACCAAGATCTGATTGCAAACCAAAAAAATCACCTTCCACAAAAGAGAAAAACAAAAAGCAAAGATTTGCAAAAGATGTGCAAATTGATATATTCGAAGTACAAATAATTACAAGAGATAATTTGCTTTATAAAAGAAAAGATGCATAAACCTATTCTTATCTTGAGCAACAAGATAGCTCAGCAAGATAAGGATAAAACATATAACTTAGGAATTAAATATGCCTAATTAAACTTATGCAAAGTGTAATTAAATATTGATTACACCAACAACAAGGAGAACCCTTGTCACCATTTTTGTTTGTTATCATGGTTGAAGTGTTGAGTAGACATATCAGGAAACTTCAAACCTTGGGTGATTTGAGAGGCATTCCAATCTCTGATGACTTAGAACCAATGACTCACTCCCAACTTGTAGACAACACTATGTTATTTGCAGAAGCCACATTGAGAGAGGCAAAAATAATAAAGGAAGCTTTAGATCTATATGTTGGGCCGTTTGGCTAATTAATAAATAAAGAAAAATCATAAATTTATTTCTCCAATATAGTTGGGCCCTTGCATAGAAGGATCGTCGATCTGCTTGGTTTTTCAAGTGTTGCGCTCCCTTCCAAGTACCTCGAGGATCCTCTCTTCCAAGGTATTTACAGAGCAGACCACTAGTTGGACACAATCAATGGTTGTAGGTAGAAAGCGAAGGCTTGGAAAAACAAATTCCTTACTCTCGTGGGTAGGATTATCATGATAAAAGTTGTTCTCTCGGCGGTTCCCATCTATGTGATGTCATGTTTTAGGCTCACCCATAAGGCATCGTTAGATCTGGAAAGTTTCATGAAAAAATTTCTATGGGAGGGGCTAAGGACGATAAGAAGATTCCTTTATTGAGTTGGGACACAACTTGCAAAGCTAAGTTAGATGATGGCACGAGTTTGAGGAAGCTGGATTTGCAAAACAAAGCTTAGGTGCAAAGCTTTGCTGGAAGGTATACAGAGAGCCAAAGAAGCAATGGTGCAAAATTATACAGAGGAAGTACTTGGATAACAGGGACGTAAGCAAAATTCTCACCATGGCTGACTCATCTGGTGGGTCACCAATTTAGAAACTCATCTAGGAGAGCCGACCCTTAATCATAGACCATTTGACCTAGCAGATTGGAGATGGAAGACATGTAGACTTCTGGCTTGACTCGTAGAATGGCCACCCCCCTCTGGTCAATATCTTGGGCTCTCGTGACTTAGCAGATGTCCTAATTCATTGCCATGGCAGATGTGTTGCAGACTACGTTTGCGAAATAAATGAAGAATGTGGTGTTTCCTACAGTTAGAAATCTATTGATTCATTTTTCCTACCAAATCAGACTAAGGCTCAACTTAGACAACAACTTTCTCTATGAAAAATAAACTTGTCTTGTTTGGCCAACGAGATCATATGGTGCAGTTCAAAATCTAGTGAATACACTGTGAGGCTAGGGTACGAATTGCAGTGAGTTAGCTTTGGGGGTGAAATTTGGCCTGTGGGGATCTAGTGGAAGAAGGGTACCCTCCCTAAGGTTGGCATGTTTCTTTGGACAGTGTTACATGAGAGAATTTTGACAAATGACAAACTTGCCTCTTATGGCTTTCAGGGTCCGAGCATGTGCGTTCTTTGTAAGATGGATGTAGAAACTGCCAACCACCTATTGCTCAACTGTCCCTTCTCCTTGGCTTGTTGGGACTGGCTTATGAATTCACTAGGATGGTCTACTCTAAGACAAAACAACCTTTTGGAATTCTTATGTGGTTGGCCATGCTGGAAACGTCAAAATGTTTGGGCTAGTGCGTGGGTTGTTGCTCCTTCGATGTTGGTTTGGCACTGTAGGCATCTAAATTTGACCACTCTAGTATGGTCAAATGCATCCCTTTTATTCGCCTATTTCATATTCCCCATCGATATTAATTAAATGATTTATTTAATTAATATTCCCCTTTTTTCCTAAGTTCCTAAGGTATTTAATTTAATAATTAAATACTTTACATTTTACTCCTTCCTCTCTAAATTAAATAAATACATCAATTTATTTAATTTATTAATTTGGCCTTTAGAATTTAAATCAATTTTAAATTCCTCTTTTTTCTCTCTCCTTCTCTCATCCTCCATAATCTCCCTTTAATATGGAATAGTTTAATTAATTCATGATTAGGATGTGCACACCTTTAATCAGGATTAATGTCACATCCTCCATATCTTGCAACTTGCTTCTAATCTCTCATTAGCCTCTTTAATCACCTGTTTGCACAACCTTAATCATATGATTAGTTCAACCTAATCCTCATGCCATTTATGGCATACCTCTAGGTCAACCATCATAAAAAAAAATTCCATTTATCCAAGGCAACCTCTTCCCCATGTGAATTAAAAATTCACATTTATTACTCCAGGGCTCTCCTCTTCCCCATGTGGGTTATTGAGGAAATTTAAATTCCTCATGCGTCACATCTCCCACATGGGGACAAAGACCTTTATAAGGAGACCTTGTCATAATCCCAAGGTACTTCCAAGTACCTTCACATCATGTGAATTAAAAATTCACATTTATTCTTCTAAGTCTTCTCTCTTTCCCATGAGGATTATTGAGGAATTCTAAAATTCCTCATGTGTCACATCCCCCCTCACATGGGGACAAGGAATTCATTTTTGAGGAAATTGTGTCCCAATCCCAAGGTAGTTTCAAGTACCTCCACATCACACTCCCTTTTGACACATCATTGCCACATGGCAAGATGTGATAGCTTGTGAGTCCTCAACTCACCATATCCCTTCATCTTGTCCATGGTGGTTAAATCCTATCCCTCCATTTCTCTAGAAGCCTTTCCCCTAAAATAGAGGATTTGGAGCTCATTTTGATTCATTCACACACTCTAGCATTCAAGCATTCAACATTCAAGCACTCAACTTTGCATCCTCCATTGCTACGACTTTCAAGCTCATCTTGCATCCATTTTGTGTACTCAACCAAATACCCACCTTCACCATTGCATCCCTCATTGCATCTACATTGTTTTGCATCTAGTTTCATGTGATTTTCCATCAAAGAAGCACACAAACAATCAAATCAACAGGGCCAACCAAAAAATCAACTTGGGAAAGGTAAAATCATTGTTTTCATCTTTGTTTTGTTCAAGTTTACCTAGGTCTTATCTCAAGGTGTTGTTTTATGTTTTTCTTCCTTTGCATTTTGTTTGTTTTGCATCATTTTAGGTTAGAAAACATGCTACACATAGGAACATCTAGAAGGAATGCAATCAATGCATCTTTTGTGATGTCTCCTTGCCACTACATGAAGTCATCAAAAAAATTGAGCTCAACATTGTTGAGATCCTCAATGCTAACAAGGAAAAGGTTCATGCAACTTGTTTCTCATAATGGTACTTTAGCCTACAAAAGCCATGGACTTCCTTGAAGCCTCTTGGTCTATTGTATTCCAACAAAGTGATTAACAGATCGAAGGTTCATTGGGATCCTCCTAAATTGGGCTACCCCAAACTCAATTTTGACAACTCATCTAAGGGGAACCCGAGCTTGTCCGGGGTGGGGTGTATAATCAGGGATAGTGTTGGAAGATGCAAATTTGCTTTAACTCAGAAGATCAATCTCAACACTAATAATGAAGCTGAAATTGAGGCTCTAGCCCATGGTTTATGGCTCTTTCTTGAGAAAGGTATCAAGTTTTTGTAGATCGAAGGAGACTCACTAGTTTGCATCAATGCGGTATCCAAACGAGATTCTCTAAACTGGAAGCTTAAACCATGGGTAGTCAAGATTGTGGATACTCTGGACAAGTTTGATGGTTTCTCATTAAAACATGTGTACAAAGAAATCAATGGAGCAGCTGACTAGCTGGCTAACTTAGGAGTGTCTCAAGTTGTCAAGAATTTAATTATTGATGGGTCTACACTTCCTAAAGATTTGTTTTCCATAATTGAGAGAGAAATTGGTGAGGCAATTGCCACAGCTAGTGAAATGGATATGCACCTATCTCGATGAGGGCGGTCCCTTAATTGCCTTTGGCGTATGGATGTGTTGTAAGGAAGAATCAAAGCAGTTTCAAATGTTTCATTTGTAATGTTGTTTCCATAGAGGGTCATTCCTCCCTCTTTGCTTTGTAATCTTCTTACACTTAATTTAGGGAACTACCCCCATAAAGGTAGTGCTTATATATATATATATATATATATATATATATATATATATATATATATATACTTCTAATAAATTTATTATACTTTTAAATAATACATATACAAATATTTATTATTTTTGATACGCAAGATGAGTATATTAATATTAACAAAAAAAACTACAAACATCTGCTAAGCAGGGATAATAGATTTCAACTGATGAGCTCAATTGATGGCTTAATTTTGATAGGGTTCATTATATATTTGCTATTGTTGTCATAGAATTTGACACTTGGTTGTTGATATTTTCCAAAAAACCATAGACCTTGGGCATAAGTTTATCTTTGTGACTTTAATGACATTATCATGCTATGAGAATTATCTATGTTGAATTTACTAGTGGTTGAATAAATGTTACTAAGGTAATTATAGATATACATTTGTTTGTGCATGCTAATACTATTGTGTAGGTTTCCACTAAAATGTTGATGTCAACAAATCCTACTACATGGGAGAAATTCTTGCCAGTTGGTCGGTTACCAAGAAGTCAAGAAGCGGATCATTAAGAATTCAAAGCAAGAAAATTCTCATGGAGGTAAATTCCTAATTCAAATAAAAGAATGTAACCACCTTTTTAATGGTCATATTTGTTGTTGAGAAAATCTACGGAGTGCATTATGCTAGATTCTCGTTGAAGCGAGTTCGCTTTAACCAATTTAGTGCATGCATAACTTCCTCCATCTTTTTCTATGCTTTCAATAAGTGGAATCCTCCTATTTTGATGGAGTCGGCTGTCTAGGTAGTTAGGGTTAGTCAGTAGTTTTCTCCCTATAAATAATGGTCAGATGCTCCTTTTGATAAGGTTGGATATTTTGAGTTTGTACTCGTATTTTCCCAGTTTTACAGTTCTATTACTAAGATGTTATACTTTTGTTTTCAAGAAATAATATGACATTCCGAGTTGTTTCATTTTTGTTAGTGTAAGGGAGACTCACCCAAGGGGGACCACTTGGTGAAAATTCCATCTCTTAGTTCAAAAGTTATTTTTTGTTCAATAGTTAGTTTCAATTTTAGCAACTGTTTGTTCCTGTAGCCACTAAAATTCTATTTTGTGACTATTACTGCAGCCAAGGAAGACAGAGTAGCTTCCTATCTGTTTGTTGAGATTTCCATTTCTATCTTTCATTTCCCAATCTGGTTTTTAATGCTTAGTGTAGATGTTAATTTATGTTCAGTGTTTAAGTTGATTTCCTTCTAGCATTTTATTTCCAACATTGTTTCTTTCCTAGTTTATGGATGATTGCAATGAAGTCCTCATGCACATACAATGCTAACCCATTTCCAGTTTACGTCCTGTTGGAACCTTCAAATTTTGGCAAAATTTGAAGGTGCCATGTCAAAAAATTTAATATGACACTTAGAAAACACAGTTGAAAAAGCAGCCCAAGGAGCACATTTTGAAAAATCATAACTTTGAACCTATTCATTTTCATACAAAACCATCTTTCAGAGTGTTCATCTACCATATGTAAGTATCTCCGCCAATTTTTAGCTCTCTACGATTAGTTTTGACAGGGTTTCAAAAGGTCAAATTGAAGGGTCCTGCGAAGATTTGTTTACATAGTAAAATCAATTAAAGTGGCCATCGTTGAAAGCAAGTATTAAGAAACTGAAAGCTCATCATGGAAAAAAAATTGATTCCCTAAATTCTCCTCATGAAAGTGTTCCTCCATGCAAATTTTCAAGGTCATAGCACCTAATTTGGTATTTTTTCAAAGCCAAAACCAAACTAATTTTGCACAGTTTTGCCATTGGCATTTCTAGAAAGTTTCCACAGGAAGCAACTTTGACACCTCGTATTTTGCAAAAGAAGAAGATTGATGAAAAATCATTGTGCACATGTACTCATGGGTCCCAAATGAACCAATCCCCTAAGAAATGGCTTCACAAGAAGTGATTTGATATTTTTACAAAATGGCAAGTTGGCATGCTTCAGATAGTTTTCACAAGTGCAGTTTTAGAAAGGGTTGATTGGGCTACTTTAAAAATAAATATCTTTCAAATCAAATGACTTCAATTTGAACCCTCTTGCAACCACACTCCCTTATCAAAAATAAACATCCAGGTGCATTTTTGTGGCTTTTGGGGATCGTTTGATCAGTTTTCAAAGATAATTTTAGAGGCCACTTGACTCATTTTATCACAGAGAAAAGGGTCAAAAAATGAACTCTGTTGCCTATCCATTTCATTTGAAATGCATTTTGGATCTCTAATGGAATAACTACAAAAGTGAGTGTAAGAAGGTAAAATAAATGCATAAACCAATGTTAGAAAAGAGTCTAATTCTAGATGCAATAACTTTTAAACCTCTCCATGACTACTCCAAACTTGATCTTTGTAAGGCATTTTGAGTGAGTATAATCTTTTGAAAGAGAAAATAACATATAATGAAAGGGATCTGTAGTCAAAGAAGTATGCTGAAATCCAAAAGAGGGCAAGTGATGAACGCATCTATTGTTGCAAGAATGTAAGCACTCCTAATAATATAGTATCTCTTTTCAAGCCAATTGACTAGGGTTTCACAATCTATATGAATCAGTATGTGCATCAATGCATCACTGTGTCTTAAGCATGTGATTCAAGAGTCATGAGGGGCTGACATACTCTAGATTAGTGTTACATCATGAGGTGGCTTGAAATTTTTTGTGCAAATGGTCATTCAGACATATTCTTGAAGGAGTTTCTATATCCTCTCTACAATGAAGTTCGTACAACAAGTTTAATAAATAATAGGCATTTTTGGGACTTTCCTAACTTTGAAAAGGAGTTGCATCCATTTTTATAGCTCAAGAGAGATGTAATTTTGAATCTCTTATTTCAGATAGTTAGAGATATTGGTAACCCATTGGTGATGGTTGATTCAGTCCATCTTTCAAGATAAGGATAATACAATTGAAAGGAAGAGTAAAAATCTTCTGATGCATGGGAAATACAAAGTGCAGATGATACAAGGTAATTACCATGGAGACTATGAGTGTGGAAATAACAAGATTATGTGTTGGGATAACATAGGGAACTATTGATTTACATGATGACGATTCAAAGTTCAAAAGAAGGACGAAATTCCTATACCTCTATTTGAAATTACCAAGGAAAAAACTCAGTTATGGAACAATTCAAGCCTAAGATAATGGCAACAGAGGGAAATGAGAAGCTGTCAGAAGTTGATGTTGTTCCTTCTTTTGAGGTTGTTTCTTCGGTATTAGCAAAAGAGCTCTTGCCACATGCTCTTGTGTGGGCTTATCTACATTGGTTTGTGGTCGGGGATAGGGTTGTATAGAGATCTGACAGATACCAAGTGTTGTCTTAAAACATGCTCCATTTTCTCTCCTTCCAGCTCCTTTTGCTGAAACATGTTGGAGACAAGCCTATGATTTGGCACCCTTATTCAACAAACTCATGGATAGAGTAAGCATGGATGGAGATTTTTTCAAAGAGACACTATCCAGGACATAAAAGGACTTGGATGCCTTGTTATTCAGCTTCACAGCTATTCAATCAATCATTTTGGGATCAACATTGCTTTGATTCAAAAGAGTATCTGAAAATACAACAATGAAGAGATATACAGAGGCATTGGCCCATGCGTGGAAAAAGTTTAATAACTCAAGTTATATTGTGTTGGTAGTTGTGCAACCAGAAGAGTGTAATATGTAAGATCAACATTTGATTTGTATGATCCTCAAAGAATTATATGGGTTGTTAACAGTCTGAAAGACTTTAGTTGAAATTGATGCAGAGGGAGAATTTTTATCAAGTGGAAATCTACAAATAAGACAACGAGTTGTTGTTTTTGTTTACTTTAGGGTTGGTTATACACCGATTGATTATCCCTCTGAAGCAGAGTGAAGGGCTAGGCTGATGTTGGAGATGTCTTCTGCCATCAAATGCCCATCAATTTCATATCATTTTGTTGGCTCAAAAAAGGTTCAGCAAGAGCTGGCTAAACCCAATGTTCTTGAAAGATTTATCAATAATAAAGATGATGCTCTCAAACTTCTAAAATGCGTTGCTTGATTATGGAGCTTGCATTGCAATGCAAATATTATACAAGATGCAGCTCGAAGCACTTTCCCGCGTCACCGCGAACACCCAGCAGAAGATATGCGGTATGGTGGTAGAGTTGTAAAACAAAATATTATTGCAATATCACATGGTAAAAGTTTTGGGGAAATATTCATATCATAACGTTGAAATTTATGTGGTAAAATAAAAGGAATTCTTGTGTTACCGCGGGGGGTCTCAAATCTGCTTGCGGTGTTGTGGGGGAGTGTGGGTATGCGATGAAGTAAAACATTTACAGTGGTGTAGTGAAAACATAGAGCTATGAAGCAAGAAGTAATGTATTTTGCATATACTAGGAAGATAAATATTTATGCATGAAATAGGGAAATTTTTATCACAATGTGATTAATGTTGGGGAATGCAATATGATGCAAATATTTTCACTAAGGAGTGAAATATTTTGCCAAGGGAGTTAAAGAGAATAAATTTTGTAGGAATATAAAGCAAATTAAAGACCAATGATTTTATTGTGAATATGGTGAATATCTTGAAGGGTGAATTTCACTCATGGTAATATTTCAATAAAATATTTTCACGGTGGGGTTAAGGGGTGGGTAAATATTTTTACCCAAAAATACGTTTTTGGTGAAAATTCAAGTGTGAGAATTGCCAGCAAAGGAAAGATTTGATAATCATTAAGATTATTTTCACAAATTTTGAAGATCAAAGTGATTAAAATTAAAATATTTTAATCAGTTGAGGACAATTAATTAAATGAAGAAGTTGCGGTGAATGAACGTGCGAAGGGTCATAACCCTAAAAGGAGCAATGTATATATGTGGAATAAAATTGTATCATCTATTATTAGAATTAGGAGTTAGGTAGGAAATATACATAAAATACTTTTAAAATGTTCATCATATAGATTATACAGTGAAGACCATGATGCATGTATGAAATTTTGGAGGAATCAATGAAAGATCTTTGATTTTGTGGCGTCATACTACTATCAATTGTTTGTTGAATTAATTGAAAATATTATCAAGTTGTCTCCAAGGTTGATATTTCTTTGTTATTTAAATTGATATATCAAGTATATACTCAATTTATCAATGCACATTTGTTGTATTTGTGTGGTATGATTAATTGGTTCTTTCAAGTAAATATTAAATCCTTCTAGTCATTCACAGTAATTTGGAAGTGTCATTTGGATCACTAAGAAGAACTTGGTAATTACATTCTTGCATGTTTATACAAGTTATAAACTAATATTGGTATGCCAAACAATTAGAATTTCTGCCAGATACAAGCCCCTCATCTTTGAATTTCATCTGACTCTATTTTACCCAACAAGGCACTAGTCTCACCCATTTTTATTTAGTTTTATCATACCAAATTCAAACTTTACAGCTGTTAACTGCACATATTAAATTTTACCTTGATATTGCTATACAATTCATACCAATTAGGATTTCATCTCTCCACTTCTAATTGCCATTATGGATAGATTGCTTAAGTAGGAAACACATAATCTAAGTCTACTCCACTTGCATAGGTATACCCACCTAGGTCTGGCAAAGCCTAAAGAGAAGAAGGTTCAAGTTCATCATTTGGCCTTGTACGTTAGCCAAAAACATATCAAGAGCTTGGCAACCTCTTATGGTTTCAAACCAACATTTTTGAGACCTAACAGTTTGGTGACTCTATTGAGGAATATTTCAGAATATCCATTTGAAGACCATCATACAGAGTCATTGAAGAGAAATTCATAGTTGAGAGGTTTGAGGAAAAGTGATTTCGTTGGGTAAATCAAGAATAATTTCATTTTTCTCACTTTTAAGAAAGTGAGTGGCAACTCTGGTAAAAACTTGATGAAGAATGCATAGAAAGTTTGGGACAAAATAATTTTTTGAAAGGAAACAGTTAATAAGGTGTAAATAATTCAACCGACAATGGCTCTAAAGGGACTGACAACTGCTACAATTGCGAGTCAAATATGTTTCAAATGCATCACAAAATATACCATTCTACAATAAGAATGATGCAAGTAGGCATTAGACCCCACAAGTGCCATATAATATAACTAGGAATTTTGGAAATTAAGGAAAAGAATATCATGCACAACAGAGCATTTCTTCACCATAGTCATCAAGCCAAATCAATCAATATCAAGTGCAACACAATCCTAGCCCACTTGGAAATGTCAATCAAAATTTGCAGCAAAGTATATATTAGAATCAACAACTTATGAAGAAAAATGATGAATGTTTACATATTCAAGAGAGAAGCAAAAGTATTTTTGACGCTTTTCTTGACATAAGGAGACATAAAGGAGAATTTGGGCACTCTTTGTTTAGAAGAATGGCAGATATTTGTAGGCAACTACCTATTAATTTCCCACCTAGTAGGTCTGAGTTCATTGAATAGTTCATGAAAGTATATGAGCCCAATGCAATTTATTAGCCTGAATCATGGGTACCAGTTGCTTATAATCAAATGGATAAATGGATTGGAATTGTAGATAAGAAAAGGTATGAGGACACTATCAATGTTGAATCCAATAGTGATATCACTGATGAAAATGGAGAAATTAATCAAATAATGCAACCAATAGAAGATGAGACATGTGCAAGTGAAATAAATTATTATGACAAGCTACATGAGGAGGATGAAGATATAAAGGGTCTCTCTTGCATAACAAATTGTGACAGTGCATGTTATGAGGGATCTATTGAATATTCAAATTTCAATCTACAACAAAGTGATTCTTACAATTCTTATAGATATTAGGATGAAGAAGCAATGGAAGAAGCAAGCTAATTTGATAGGGAACAAATAACACATCTAGTTGTGGTTGAGTACCATGAAAACATATTTGATGAAGAAAAGGTTTGTACACTTAAAAATGGTTTCCAATTTTTTGCAAATCCATTGTATGATGAAAAGATAGGTGAAGATCAGATGATATTTTGCCAAGGTGTGCCAAAGCAAGAATTTCATGTGTACTTAAATCCACTTTATGATGAGGATAAGGAATTTTTGACAATAAAGATGATGTACCAATTTGTGAAACAATTGAATATGAGATCAAAGCATTTGAATTGCCACTTTTTGATTATGAATACAACAACAATGATATGGATACAGAGGCATGTTCACTCAATAGTGAACAAATTTTAGATTTGTTGGCAATAGAGTACAAGAAAAATGCACATCAAAAAGATTTAGAAAATTCATCTCCAACATTAATTGGTTCAATTGTACATATAGATGACTACGTAGATTAGAAATTTGTGTCATTGCTAATTAGTGATATGGAAGAGATAGAAAAAATTTCAGATCTGATTGTCTCAGAAAATGTTGGAGTGACAGAATTTTTTGACTTATAGGAGAAGCATTCAGATGATTGATTTTCAGACCAGCTAAGAAAATATTATGTGATACATGATATTGAGGACAACAATGAAAATGGAGTGATTTTGAAAGCTTTCAATAACAGTAGCAGTGCAGATTGCATGAATATTTTCAAGGGGAATCTGATGAACTCAAAACAGAACAAGGTATATGATAGAGGAAAATAAGGGGCCTTTCTTTTTGGTGGCCTTGTGCCATTATTTAGGGCATGTTTTTAAAAAAAAAACCATATCCATTCATGACAAAAAAGGTTTTGAATATGTTGTTCAATAGATAAAACATTCGGTATGCTCTCCCAGAAACCTAGATTCTTGCTATGCCCATAGGGGGCATACATCCCCAGATGGAGCCACTGTTGGAACCTAAAAATTTTGGAAAAATTTGAAGGTTCCATGTCAAAAAAATTAATGACACTCAGAAAACTTAGTTGAAAAAGTAGCTCAAGGAGCACATTTTAAAAAATCATAACTTCGGACATGTTCATTTTCATGCAAATCCATCTTGCAGGAGTGTTCATCTACCATATGCAAGTATCTCCACCAATTTTCAGCTCTCTACAATCATTTTTTACAGGATTTCAAAAAGTCAAATTGAAGGGTCCTGTGAAGGTTTGTTGTTTACACAGTAAAATAAATTAAAGTGACCATCTTTGAAAGCTAGTATTAAGCAACTGAAAGCTCATCATGGAAAACCAAATTATTCCCTGGATTCTCCTCATGAAAGTGTACTTCCATGCCAATTTTTAGGGTCATAGCACCTAATTTGGTATTTTTTCAAAGCCAAAACCAAACTAATTTTGCACAGTTTGTACATTGGCATTTCCAGAAAATTTCCACAGGAAGCAACTTTGACACCTTGTATTTTGTAAAAGAAGAAGATTGATGAAAAATCATCGTGCACATGTACTCATGGGTCCCAAATGAACCAATCCCCCAAGTAATGGCTTCACATGAAGTGATTTGATATTTTTACAAAATGGCAAGTTGGCATGCTTCAAATAGTTTTCACAAGTGTAGTTTCAGAAAGGGTTGATTGGGCTACTTTGAAAATCAATATCTTTCAAATAAAATGACTTCAAGATGAACTCTCTTGCAACCACACTCCCTTATCAAAAATAAACATCCAGGTGCATTTTTGTGGCTTCTGGAGATCATTTGATTAGTTTTCAAAGACAATTTTGGAGGCCACTTTACTCATTTTATCACAGAGAAAAGGGTCAAAAAACAAACTTTGCTGCCTATCCATTTCATTTGAAATGTATTTTGGATCTCTGATGGAATAACTACAAAAGTGAGGGTAAGAAGGTAAAATAAATGCATAAACCCATGTTAGAAAAGAGTCTAATTCTAGATGCAATAACTTTTAAACCTCTTCATGGCTACTCCAAACTTGATCTTTGTAAGGATTTTGAGTGAGTATAATCTTTTGAAAGAGAAAATAACATATAATGAAAGGGCTTTGTAGTTAAAGAAGTATGTTGAAATCCAAAAGAGGGCAAGTGATGAATGCATCTGTTGTTGCAAGAATGTAAGCACTCCTAATAATATAGTCTATCTTTTCAAGCCAATTGACTAGGGTTTCACAATATGTATGAATCAATATGTACATCTATGCATCACTATGTCTTAAGCATGTGATTCAAGAGTCATGAGGGGCTGAAATAATCTGGATTAGTGTTACATCATGAGGTGGCTTGAAATTTTTTGTGAAAATGGTCATTTAGACATATTCTTGAAGGAATTTCTATATCCTCTCTACAATGAAGTTTGTACAACAACAAGTTTAATAAATAATAGGCATTTTAGGGACTTTCCTAACTTTGAAAAGGAGTTGCATCCTTTTTTATAGCTCGAGAGAGATGTAATTTTGAATCTCTTCTTTCAGATAGTGAGAGATATTGGTAACCCATTGGTGATGGTTGATTCAATCCATCTTTCGGGATAATGGTAATATAGTTGAAAGGAAGACTAAAAATATTCTGATGCATGGGAAATACAAAGTGCAGACGATACAAGGGAAATTACTAGGGAGACTTTGAGTGTGGAAATAATAAGATTATGCATTGGGATAACATAGGGAACTATTGATTTACATGATGTCCATTCAAAGTTCAAAAGAAGGATGGAATTATTGTACCTCTGTTTGAAATTACCAAGGATGAAACTCAGTTATGGAACAATTCAAGCCCCAGATAATGGAAACAGGGGGCAATGAGAAGTTGTTAGAAGTTGATGTTGTTCCTTCCTTCGAGGATGTTTCTTTGGTATTAGCAAAAGAGCTCCTGCCACATGCTCTTGTGTGGGATTCTCTACATGGCTTTGTGTTTGGGGAAAGGGTTGTACAAAGATTTGACAAATACTAGGTGTTGGCTTAACACATTCTCCATTTTCTCTCCTTTCAGCTCCTTTTCCTGAAACATGTTGGAGTCAAGCCTGTGATTTGGCACCCTTATTCAACGAACTCGTGGATAGAGTAAGCATGGATGGAGAATTTTTGCAAGAGACACTATTCGGGACACAAAAGGACTTGGATGCCTTGTTAGTCAACTTCATAGATATTCAATAAATCATTTTTGGATCAACATTGCTTGAATTCAAAAGAGTATCTGAAAATACAACAATGAAGAGATATGCAGAGGCATTGGCCCATGCATGGAAAGAGTTTAATAACTTAAGCTCTATTGTTTTGGTAGTTGTGCAACCAGAAGAGTGTAATATGTACGATCAACATTGTATTTGTATGATCTTAAAAGAATTATATGAGGTGTTAATAGTCTGGAAGACTTTAGCTGAAATTGACACAGAAGGAGAACTTTTATCAAATGGAAATCTACAAATAAGACAAGTTGTTGTTGTTTACTTTAGGGTTGGTTATACACCGATTGATTATCCCTCTAAAGCAGAGTGAAGGGCCAGGTTGATGTGGGAGATGTCTGTTGCCATCAAATGCCCATCAATTTCATATCATCTTGCTGGCTCAAAAAAGGTTCAGCAAGAGCTGGCTAAACCCAATGTTCTTGAAAGAGTTATCAATAATAAAGATGATGCTCTCAAACTTAGGAAATTCTTTTCTTGATTATGGAGCTTGCATTGCAATGCAAATATTATACAAGATGTTGCTCAAATCACTTTCCCACGTCACCGTGAGCACCCAACAGAAGATATGCGGTATGGTGGTAGAGTTGTAAAACAAAATATTATTACCGTATCACATGGTAAAAGTTTTGGGGAAATATTCATATCATAACATTGAAATTTATGTGGTAAAATAAAAGGCATTCTCGTGGTATCGCGGGGAGTCTCAAATCTACCTGCGGTGTTGTGGGGGAGTGTGGGTATGCGATGAAGTAAAACATTTACAGTGGTGCAGTGAAAACATAGAGCTATGAAGTAAGAAGTAATGTATTTTTCATATATTTACGCATGAAAGAGGGAAATTTTTATCACAATGTGATTAATGTTGGGGAATGCAATATGGTGCAAATATTTTCACTAAGGAGTGAAATATTTTGCCAAGGGAGTTAAAGAGAATAAATTTTGTGGGAATATAAAGAAAGGTAAAGGCCAATGATTTTATTGTGAATATGGTGAATATCTTGAAGGGTGAATTTCACTCATGGTAATATTTCAATAAAATATTTTCACGGTGGGGTTAAGGGGTGGGTAAATATTTTTACCAAAAAATACGTTTTTGGTGAAAATACAAGTGTGAGAATTTCTAGCAAAGGAAATATTTGATAATCATTAAGATTATTTTCGTGAAGTTTGAAGATCGAAGTGATTAAAATTAAAATATTTTAATCAGTTGAAGATAATTAATTAAATGAAGAAGTTGCGACGAATGGACGTGCATAGGGTCATAACCCTAAAAGGAGCAATGTATATATGTGAAATCAAATTGTATCATCTATTATTAGAATTAGGAGTTAGGTAGGAAATATACATAAAATACTTTTAAAATGTTCATCATATAGAGTATACAGTGAAGACCATGATGCATGTATGAAATTTTGGAGGAATCAATGAAAGATCTTTGATTTTGTGGTGTCATACTGCTATCAATTGTTTGTTGAATTAATTGAAAATATTATCAAGTTGTCTCCAAGGTTGATATTTCTTTGTTATTTAAATTGATATATCAAATATATACTCAATTTATCAATGGACATTTATTGTATTTGTGTGGTATGATTAATTGGTTCTCTCAAGTAAATATTAAATCCTTTTAGTCATTCACAGTAATTTGGAAGTGTCATTTGGATCACTAAGAAGAACCTGGTAATTACATTCTTGCATGTTTACACAAGTTATAAACTAATATTGGTATGCCAAATAATTAGAATTTCTACCAGTACAAGCCCCTCATCTTTGACTTTCATCTAACTCTATTTTACCGAACAAGGCACTGGTCTCACCCATTTTTATTTAGTTTTATCATACCAAATTCAAACTTCACGTCTATTAATTGAACATATTAAATTTTACCTTGATATTGCTTATACAATTTATACCAATTAGGATTTCATCTCTCCATTTCCAATTGCCATTTGCTTAAGTAGGAAACACACAATCTAAGTCTGCTCCACTTGCATAGGTATACCCACCTAGGTCTGGCAGAGCCTAAAGAGAAGAAGGTTCAAGTTCATCATTTGGCCTTGTACATTAGCCAAAAACGTATCAAGAACTTGGCAACCTCTTGTTATTTCAAACCATTGTTTTTTAGACCTAACACGTCCTTGGGTTGACAACTGAAATGCACCTTCATGATGAGTGAGATAGCTACTTAGTGCAGATGTTCAATCTCTAAGTTACAACCCTAAAGGCTTAGTTATTAAACCATTAAAGGAGGCCAACATTTTTGGCGTCATTTTCGGGGATGGTGTCAAACTAGGAACATTTTTGGAATCATTGATAGTTTCTCTCTTGTTGTAGTATTTTTGAAAGCTTTCTCTTAGTATTCCCCTCATTTAGGAAAGTAATGACCCGCTATTCTTTCACCAATTCTTTTCGTGAGTTGATTGATACTGAGTTGATACCGCATGCATAGAGGAAGGAGGAGAGATGCTCATGGGAGATTCCTTCCTAATGACCCTGATCCATTCTAGCTAGTTGAGCATCAAAATTTTCCAAGAGACGAAGAAGAAGAAGCACACCCTCTTGCTTATGCATTTCCCAATCTAACCAGTTCTGACAATTCCTCTGAAGACCAAAATCTGATTGAGAATCCTTTTTCTTTGGAACTTCATCGAGCAGCCATGGGTGATGAGAATAATGAGAATAGACACATAAATAGATCCAACTAGCCATCTTTTCCATTTCTTATTACTCATCAGAATGAAATTGACAACCTCAAGAACATCCCTACTTCAATCCTTCCTAAGTTTGATGGACTTGTCACTGAATACCTTGACACTTTCTTGTTTGAGTTTGATATCCTTTGTAGAATCTATGACTACACCATTGATGCTCATAAGCTTAAGTTGTTTCCTACCACCTTGAAAGAAGCTACCTTAAGATGGTTTATGAGCTTAGGCAAGAATACTGTGGAAACTTGGAATGATATGAAAAAAAAGTTCCTTGAGAAGTACAAAGAATATTGCAGGGTCAGTGACATGAGAGGAGATGACATCTTTAGGATGCAGTGGAAGGAAGATGAGATTTTGGAGAATTACATTTCAAGGTTTCTATTTTTTCTGCAGAAATATCCACATCATACACTCAATGAGGAGTCTCAAAAGCTCCTCTTACTTAGAGGGATCACTAAGAGCTGCACTGATTCTTTGGACCTAATGGGAGGAGGAGATATCACCCAAGTTCTTTGGGATGATTTAAGAAGATATGTAAGAACTTTTCTAGGGCAGCTACAAAGAAGGGAAGAGGTTACCAATCCTCTATGGGTAAATCATCCACCAATGGAGTTTCAAGGATGAAGATTATTCACTTGTTGGAATACTTCAAGCAAGGCATCATAAACAATCTGGCTACTCATCTAGATACACTTTAAGTGAAGAAGAAACATTTATGGCTACTCATCTAGATACACTTTAAGTGAAGAAGAAACATGAGGAGACTGAGGCAATGTTGGTATAATACTACCCTCATTGCAGACAAAAGGACTACAGATGCAAAATGGTAGCTAATATTGACAGCAAACAGATTCCACCTGAGTTCAGGCCAATTGAGGGTGATGATGATCAACTCTACTAAATTGCACAAAGGAGACCATGGGCCCCAAGACAAGAATATATGCCACCAGATCCATTATCTTTTGCTAGGCCATATTTCAATTCTTATGCATCTAGTAACCAATGGAAACCTCCATATCCATCCAACTATGGAGGATATCCACCTCAACCTTGGAATAACCCTCCAAATACCTAGCCCAATCACCAAAACTCTCCACCCCAGTGGCAACAATCTCAAGGGAATTGGCAGTAGTTTCAGGGAAATTGGTAGCCACCTCTAGGAAACTGGCAACAAACATCTGAATGGAGGGGAGGACAACAATGGCCAAACTAGACAACTAGTTACATGTAGTCACCTTCATGTCCCCAAAAACCTACTATAATGCCTCCTCCTAGTAGCTCAAGTTCAAGAACACCTAGACCTACTCAATTACCAACTCAGGCCACACCTAACACAAATAGTAAACCACAACAACAGTAGCCAGTATATTTTGTAGATCCTAATCAATTTCCTATATATGTTGTGAGTGTGAGTGACATCCACCTGCATTCAGGAACTACTTTCCTTCCACTCCTATTATCACTAAGCTTCCTATGGAAGAAGAGGATCCTCTAAATGTCCCCATTCAGCCTAGTGTGCCCAAAAATCCTAAACCAATTCAACAAACTGATCAAGATCCACCATTTCCTCAAAGGTTAAAAGTTGTTAAACAAAAGGAAGAGAAGGAAGAAACAACCTTTGACATCTTGGGTCAATTGAAACACATATGTGTCAAGATACCTTTGTTTCAAGCCATAAAATATGTCCCTATATATGGCAAAGCAATCAAAGAAGCATGCCTCAAAAAGCAAGGGAGGAAAAAGAAAGACCCCACCACGATTCATGTGGTAGGACAATCAACAGACATCATGCTTGGAAAAGTTACAGTTCCCAAGTACATTGACCCAGGTAGTCCTATGGTAGGAGTTGTCATAAATTGAATCCAAATAAGGAATGCTCTAATTGACTTGGTTGTGGAAATAAATGTGATGACCAAGGACATCCTACAACAACTAAATGTTGCAAACATGAGACCTACCCCTACTATCTTCCAACTTGCTGATAGTTCCACTGTCAAACCTGATGGTATAGTAGAGGGCCTTGTGGTAACTCTAGATTTTTGGGAGTACCCAATAGGTTTTATGATTCTTTCTCCTAAATCTACACTAGGTGAGTATCCCATTATTCTAGGAAGGCCATGGTTAGCCACAAAAAATGCCTACATTGGATGTTGATCATGGGACATGACTATTTCTGATGAGAAGAGCACCAAAAAGATTGTTCTCTACCCTCCTGCTCAACCATCCCATGACATGGATAACCCCATATGGCCACATGTTGGAGAAGAGGCCGAGGAAGTCAATTCAGTGGCACAACTTATGATGTTAGGCAGAAGTTCTTTCATGTAGCTTCAGGAAGAAGATGAAGTGTTGTCCCACATAATTTAGAACTATTGAGAAGTGCATGAAGATTCATCTACTTATGAATTTGGTTTCGCCAGTTTAGTGAAGACACTTTTTCCCGCTCTACTTGCAACTAAACTTCCTACAACAACTGATATGCTCCATACATTGCTACTACATGAATTAAAAATTCCCCAAGTATTAGTGAAGCAACTATGATAGAGTTAACCACACAAGTGCAAGTGTCAAAAGGAAAACATCTAAATATTAACAACAAGTTGAGTCAAGAGCAACAATTGTCTTTGACAAACCTGTTGAAGACCCACCAACGTGCATTTGCATGGGACTACCATGACATAAAGGGATTGGATCCTAAACTCTATACTCATAGGATATATATCAAAGATGATTGTACACCAGTAAGGTAGCCACAAAGGAGAATCAACCCTACATTGAGGGAGATTGTCAAAGGGGAACTTCATAAATTATTGGATGCAGTATTTATCTAACCCATCTCAGATAGTTAGTGGGTGTCCCCATTGGTGATTGTGCCTAAAAAAGGAGGTAAGTGGAGAGTTTGTGTTGACTACATGTAACTCAACTCTTCCACCAAAAAGGATCATTTCCCCCTTCCTTTCATTGACCAAGTGTTGGATTCCCTTGTAGGAAAGCAATATTTTTCTTTTCTAGATGTATTCAGTGGCTATAATCAAATACAAATTGCACCTAAGGATCAAGAGAAGACCACCTTTACCTATCCATGGGGGACTTATTCCTACTTTGTGCTTCCATTTGGCTTGTGTAATGCACCTATAACTTTTCAAATGGTAGTCATTAGTATATTCTTATACATATCACATGATTGCATGGAGATTTATATGGATGATTTTACTACCTATGGTGTTGATTTTGCAGAAGCTCTAGAGAATCTAAGGAAACTCTCGTAGAGATGTGAAGATCATAACCTATCATTGAACAATGAGAAGTGTTTCATGATGATGCAGGAAGGAGTAGTCCTTGGACACTACATCTCTAAAAAGGGAATTCAAGTAGACCCAAAAGATGTTAGAAGTTTCTTGGGTCATGCAGGGGGTACTATAGGCATTTCGTCAAATATTTCAGCAAAATGGCAGCACCATTGTACAATATTGTCACTAAAGATGTTGAATTTCAGTGGACAGAGGACTATGACGAGGCATTCTTGAGTCTAAAAGCAGCATTAACCCATGCTCCTGTACTCAAAGGTCCTAATTGGGAGCTTCCTTTTCATATTCATACAGATGCATCAGACTATGTTGTAGGAGTTGTATTGGGATAGAAAGAAGGAACCATTGAGAATGCAATCTATTTTGTTAGCAAAAACCTACAAGTGGTTGAATTCAATTACACAGTGATAGAAAAAGAAATGTTGGCAGTCATCTATGCTCTTAACAAATTCAGGCACTACATAATAGGGTATCAAATTTTTATTCATACAGACCATGCAACAGTAAAGTACCTCATGAATAAGACCCTCATTTCAAGTAGGCTAGCAAGATGGATGTTGTTGATGCAGGAGTTTGACATCACCATTTTTGATAAACCAGGAAAAGTAAATGTTGTAGAAAACTTTCTTGCTAGATTGACTACATCAGAAGATAATCAAGTCATTGATGACTCTTTCCCTGATGTACATTTGTTTTTCATTAGTGTGCATACTCATTGGTATGCTGACATAGCCAATTACTTGGTTATAGGGAGAGTTCCTCCTCATTTATCTCCAAAAGAGAGAAGGGTACTCATTGAGAAAACCTTTCCTTTTTCATGGATTACAAGTTGTTTGTTCTACACTGGACCAGACCATGTCATGAGAAGATGTGTAAGGGAAGATGAGGCATATGATATATTGCATGCATGCCACAATGAACCCTGTGGAGAGCATTTTGCAACCAAAAGGACAACAATGAAGATTCTTAATACAACATACTATTGGCCCACACTTCATAAAGATGTAGGCAGGTATACAAGGAAGTGTGATAGATGTCAGAGGATGGGTTATCCAACAAAATCTGATGAGATTCCCCTTTACCCACAGGTAGTAATCACTCCATTTGATAAATGGGGACTAGATTTTGTAGGACCCATTGATCCTCCATCAAATGGTAACTCCTACATCTTGGTTTGCACTGACTATGTGACCAAGTGGGTTGAAGTTAAAGTAATGAAGCATGCCAGAGATAATAAGGTTGTAGAATTTCTTTATGAGGAAATTTTCACTTGTTATGGGGTTCCAAGGGAGATAGTGACTAATCAAGGGGCTCAATTTACATCAACCCTTGTCACAACACTAGTTAATGAATATAATGTGAGGCAAAAAAATTCTACTCCCTATCACCCTCAAGCCAATGACCAATATGAGGTGACCAATAAGGAAATTGAGGCAATTCTGACGAAAAAAGTGGCTATTCATAGGAGAGACTGGGAAAATAGGCTACTAGAAGTTGTTTGGGCCTATAGGACCACTTGGAAAACAACCATAGGTTTCACTCCTTTTGAATTACTGTATGGGAAAACAACTATGATTCCCATTGAATTTGAGCATAAGACTTTTAGGACTGCACTGGACTTAGGGATGGACATCTTTGAGGCACAAAGAGACAAAATCATGCAATTGAATAATTTGGATGAGATGAGAAAGACAACCCTGCATCATACTAAGGTAATGCACAATCAAAGGGTCAAATGGCATGATAAGTACATAAAGGACAAGAAGTTCCAACCTGGTGACTGGGCACTCCTTTATGACTCCATGTACCAAGACAATGCAGGAAAATTGTAGACTAGATGGTTGGGAACATATGAAGTTGTAGAAGTATTTCCCAACATAGTTGTATAATTCACCACCATTGACCCTATCATATTCAAACTTCTGGTCAACAGTCACCATCTAAGATTATATCACAAGCCAACGTCCAAGGAAGAATTTATGCAGCAATTTAATCAGCACCCAACCTCTGAACTTCCTACAGCCGAAGGAAGCGGACCTTGTGTCCCTCCTTCTGACTAATCCAAGTACATATGCAACCACTTCATAATAAATACTTCCACTTTTGTGGGATTCCACTTCTTCATTAATCCACCCATCCACCCATCCATCTCCATCTTCTCTCTCTTTCATCACTTCATTCAATTTCATCACCATTGCATTAATTGCTCAACCGTACTTATAGGTACTCGGTACTTTCTCCACATTCTTTACAAAGATACTCCAATATTTCAGGTATGTGCAAAACAATTTGTTATATCTTTATTATCTTTAGTGCATTTCTTTAATTACTATAATTAAATGTAGATATTTCGCATAGAATGAAAATGTATTCCACCTTGTCCAATCATAATTATCAACCATCCTGTGTGGACACATGTTGTAAATTAGGTTGGGGGGAGTGTCAACTCACAAGTCCACGTCTCATCCATATCAAAAAATTTAAACTAAGCCAATTTGAATGATAAATTGAAATGATAGCTTGCATGTGTGAAATGTCACTGAACCACCACCATTTCTTTCAATAATACCCCTCATTAATGAATCTTTATTGCCTAGTCATCATTTCAAATGTCACCCAACAAAAGTAATTTGGTAAGCTACATGAAATTGGTGTCAGCATGACATAAGGAAGAATTGCAGGAAGAAGAAGTTGGGGTTTTTAGAAAGAGATTGCAGGAAAAGGAAATTTAGTAGAGTGCTTGCAGGTAGCTAAACAATGGGAGGTCAGCTAATTAGGGATGAACCCATGGTTCATAACGTGTTAATGTAGAATGAACCTTCTTTGGTAGAGTTTAGAAATTGAGGATGGCTAGACTATTTCTTGAAACTCGATAGCTACAATGAAGACATTGCGTAGGAATTTGCACAAACCCTCTTTGAGGGGAAGGCAAAGGTAAAAGGGTTGGAGGTGATCATTACTAAGGAAAAAATTGTGGAGGTAACGGGTTTACCTACTGATGGTGAGCCATACACTGCTACCAAAGATGCAAGGTCATCCAAGGCTGAATTTACTGAACCCAATGACCCTTCGTTGGTGGTGGATAAATAGGGTACGAAGAGAACTTCTCTCCCAAAGCCATGGAGACAAGTAGTTGTCCACATTGTCAAGTACATCACTTCTGAGGGCCGCCAGTCATGCCTCCATTATGTACACTTTAAGCTTTTGAACCATATGAGGCATGGATGAAGAATGAAGGTGCCCAACGTGCTATATCACCTCCTTGCCATCATCGCAGCTAAAGCACATAAAGGTAGGGATAATTTTGTCTCTCACCATTATTTAATCAAGTTAGTGGAAAAATCTCTGCAAGAAGTATTTGATATGACGTGGGAGGAGTTTTAAACATTGATCAATTTAGACAAGAACATGTACATCCTAGAGTTCAATCTCAACTTCATAGGGATAGTAGTGAGGAGAGGGTTGTTGAAATTACTCTTGGAGCATCAACCTCTAGTGCAAACCCTAGTTCAAACCCTCCTGTAGCTGAGCAGGCTATTGAAATCGGTTCTTTTGAGTTAGAGTATTCAGGTGAGGAAAGTTCATCCTCATATTTTGATGATAATGTCCCTTCCAAAACCCCAATTCGAACTCGGGCTTCCCTTAGGAGAGAAGAGGCACAAATGAAAGAAGAAAAAATGAGAAAAGGGAAGGCCAAAAAGAAAACAACAGAAAAAACAATGCCAAACCCTAGGAAATGAAAGGTCGATAACACTATTCCTCCTATAGCCAAAGAAAAAGATAAAAACCCTCCTAAGAGATCAAAACCAGTTGGGCCAACCACTGGTGTACCTCCAAAGAGAAGCCCTAGGCTTAGAAAAACATCTAGTGAGGAGACGGAAGCCCCAATGGGGTAGGTGAATGTTAAAGAAAAAGATATTTTTGAGAGCAAGCAAATATCAGATTGACAGAGCTTGTTGCCATTGCAAAATATGTTGAGAACCAAGAACAAGATGAGAATCCAAAAGTCCTGCAACCAGAGCAGGATGAACAACCTGAATCATTGCAACTAGTGTTATTTGAACAACAAGAATCTATGTCAGGGAAGATTTTGGTAGGAATACATAAGCCTCTTTCCTTTTTCATGGAATGACATAGCTCTGAAATTATGGAGTGGAATGCAAAGAAAAGAAGAGGAATGGAAAAAGGAAAAGTGCAAGCTGCAAAATGAGATTAAAAAGAAAGATGCAAAAATGGAAGAAAAGAATGCATAAATTGTTGACTTGAAGGAAATGGTAGATAATGTGGTAGATTTAATACCCAAAATTCTAGCATGTAGAACTCCTCCTAGAGTGTATGCCCTACACTTGAAGGAGTGAAATCTTTCCTTTAAGCTATCAGGGATTATTTCAAGTTTGATTCCTACTCTTGACACTCCACATGAATTTTTCCAAGCTTATCAGTTTATTCCCCCTGATGTTAAAAATTTGTTATGTGAACTATACCTACACAATTATGTTTTGTTTGATTATCATGATTGGAATCCCTTACTATATAGTGGAGATCTCCACTTAAGGGCATTTATGTCCTAGATTCAAAATGAAATTAGTTGGGGACAACAATATAGAACTTACAGGGAAAGGGAATTTCATACTCCCCTGCCTCTCAGGGCTGAATCTAGTAACCTTGGAGATATTTTCATGACATGGCACAAAATTATTTACTGCCCTAGCTACAAAGATAAGATTATTCCTGTTAGAGAAGAGACCTACAAAGAATATGAGAAAGTAGCTGAAACCATAGGAAAATTAGTAATGGCATATTTAGCACAGAGATGGAACAGTTTTCCAGAAGAGTTGAAACAGGTTTAACCCCACTCTTTATAGAACTATACTACAACATGCAAAAGAGTTGATAGGTACATACAGATTGGTAGAATGAAGTAATAGTTTTGGCTTCCCTTAACATTTCAACCACCTACATTATTGTGCCCTGTGTCATATTACAAGTTCTACTAGTATGACATAGCTGCAGAAAGGGCAAGATGGAACATACTAGAGAGCAAACAAGGATTCTACTAGGATACTAATTCAGACACTGCAAATAATGATGTGGGGTAGCTGGCGATTGGTGACTTCAAGGCACTAATTAGGCAAAAGAATAGTGTTCCTTTTGTTGGAGGACTAGAAAAATGTTAGGTTGGGGGGAATGATGAGCTCAATTGATGGCTCAATTTTGATAGGGTTCATTATATATTTGTTGTTGCTATCATAGACTTTGACACTTGGTTGTTTATATTTTCCTTAAAACCATAGACTTTGGGCATAATTTTATCTTTGTGACTTTAATGGCATTATCATGGTATGAAAATTATCTATGTTGAATTTACTTGTGGCTAAATGAATGCTACTAAGGTAATTATAGATATACATTTGTTTATGCATGCTAATACTATTGTGCAGGTTTCCACTAAAATGTTGATGTCAACAAAGCCTATTATGTGGGAGAAATTCTTGCCAATTGGTTGGTTACCAAGAAGTCAAGAAGTTTATCATTAAGAAGTCAAAGTGGGAAAACTCTCATAAAGGGAAATTCCTAATTCAAATAAAAGAATGTAACCACCTTTTTAATGGACATATTTTTTGTTGAGCAAATCTAGGGAGTGTGTTGTGCTAGATTCTCATTGAAGCGGGTCCGCTTTAACCAATTTAGCACATGCATAACTTCCTCCATCATTTTCTATGCTTTCAATAAGCGGAATCCTCCTATTTTGATGGAGTTGACTACCTAGGTAGTTAGGGTTAGTCAGTAGTTTTCTCCCTATAAATAATGGCCAGATCCTCCTTTTGATAAGGTTTGATATTCTGAGTCTGTACTCGCATTTTCTCAATTTTATAGTTCTATTATTGAGATGTACTTATGCTTTCAAGAAATAATATGACATTTTGAGTTGTTGTATTTGAGTTAGTGTAATGGAGACTCACCCAAGGGGGCCCACTAGGTGAAAATTCCATCTCTTAGTTCAAAATTTATTTTATGTTCAGTAGTTAGTTTCAATTTCAGCAATTGTTTGTTCCTACAGCCACTAAAATTCCATTTCGTGACTATTCGTGCAGCCAAGGCAGACAGAGTAGTTTCCTGTCTGTTTGCTGAGATTTCCATTTCTATCTTTCATTTCCTAGTCTGGTTGTTAATGCTTAGTGCAGATGTTAATTTATGTTCAGTGTTTAAGTTGATTTCCTTCCAACATTTTATTTCCAGCATTTTTTCTTTCCTAGTTTATGGATGATTGTAATGAAGTCTCGGTGCACATACAATGCTAACCCATTTCAAGTTTATGTCCCTAGGTTGACAATTGAAATGCACCTTCATGATGAGTGAGATAGCTACTTAGTGTAGATGTTCAATCTTTAAGTCGAGCCCTGAAGGCTTAGTTATTAAACCATTAAAGGAGGCCAACATCAACCACAAAATTACAGCTAAGAAACCACCAAACCAAAGAAATCCCACCCCCGGGAGTCCAAAATTATAGATAATCACCCAACCCAACTAGCCCTACTACTAACATTGACCATTTGAATGCTAATAACGCGAATAGAGTGCCACCAAGCTTCACCAGAGTCGACATGCAAAACCCACAAAGACCATTATGAAAAACCCAAAATAAAGCCATACTCACAGGAAACTATTGGCCTTTGCAAAGGCTCAAAATCCTTTACCCATTCAATGCCACCTGTTTCCCTCAACCCAAGAAATTTCTTCAAATACTCTATGCCCACCACCACTATCATCTGATGATGCATAAGGGTCGATCCACGCAGGTCCAAAAGAAAAGGATATATCTTCACAACCTCATCAGTGCATCATAGAAGCTCCAGGTCGCAGGGTCGTGGGATACCCTTACCTTCACATATTGCACGAAGAACCTCATCAATCCCCTCCACCAAATTTTTCCTAAACAAATTCATCAAAAATCCCTTTGCCTCTACCTTAGGAACTTGGCTATCCAGGAGGGAAGCCAAAAAACACGAAGAAACATGCACATTATCCCTCCCATACTCCTTATTTTCCAAATGCCTAGAGCCCAAAATCATCTTAACAACCACAATGGTCAAGGGATCAATGTTGATCAGTATACGCTTCAACCTTTGATTTGTTATTTCCCTGAAGGAAGTCTGCCTTGCCTTCGACTGTAGAGAAATCAAAGTGTCTACCCCAAATCTCGCCAAACCATCCACCGAGACTTCAATAACGAATTTCAAATGCCTTGTCATCAATGCTCATGCATTGCCTAGACACAATTAAAAGGAAGCTAACAACCACCACCCACGATCAGAAAAAAATAAGCCTTGAACAGGCCATAATGCGAACTATTAATAAGTACTAACTCCATTCACAAGGTTGTTGTCACCTCAAGCAAATGGGACTCCTCCAAACGTGCTAAATGTCCTTTTCATGGGGAGAAAATACCACTGGTGACATATGCACTAAATTCTAAGCATTGAAGGAGGTTCCAATGTTGCCTCTAGTTAGCACTTGTACACCCTCAACAAGACCACCCAGTTCATACTCTTGTCGAGATGGTTGCCCCAAAACAAACTACTTAACACCCCTCAGTCCTACCACTGTGGCAACAATGACCACATCCCATGTACCAACCTGGAGGGATGCCCACCCTACCACCCACAATACATATACAAATATTAAACATATGATATATTAAATATTTCATTTAGTATTATATGTAAAAAGTATGATATATATTATATATTAAATTATATTTAGATTTTAAAAAATAAATTATATATATATCATAACCTATAATAATAAATATGGTTCATATATTATTTTATATATAAGAGACACAAATAAATATTAAGCATATAATATATCTAATATAAATAAAATATAATATTCAATTAAAAATAAATAGTGTAGATGACCCACTAATTATAATGTTTGATTGCAATGTAATTTATATTTTATTTATTTATTTTAAGTTTTATGAAATTTCTGCAAAGAAGCTACATCTAAAATCACCCTCTCACATACTGAAAAGTTAATGTGCGGCGACAACTCTTTTTGTTATGCTTTAATAGATGTTAATCATGTTGTCCATCCATTTTGATAGATGAAAATGACCAGAGCTATCAAGGTGAAAAATCCTTATCTCGTTACCTCTCCTTGCATCTATGTTTCTCTCTTCTCTATCTTTCCCACTATATTTGCATCATTGTGATCAAGTTGTATCGTAGAAAAAAGTATTTCTTCCTAGATTTGGGAATAATTGATGAAAAATTAGACTTAATGAGGCCTTGATTCAGTGTTGTGAGGTGTTTTCCACATCCACACTAGGTCTTGGACCCTTTTAAATGCATTTATCAATGCCTTGTAAAGGTGTTGTAAAGTGTTGTAAAAGAATTTCACAATTTTCTAGACTTAATGAACCCATTTTCCCTTAATTCAACATTATAAAATGTGTTTAATGACATCCTCACATCAATATAGACGGCTTGATAATTTAGTGTTGTAATGTGTCTTGCACATTCACATTGGATATTGTGCCTTTCTAGGCTAAGTGGACCTCATTTTAATATTGTAAAGTCTATTTAATCACACTTTCACATTGAATTTTTTGTCCCAAGCCCTAATTGACCTTCACATCATCACTAATAGGCCCCTATTACCCCATATTATGCATCTCAAGGCATAATTTGATGGAATACTCGACAAAGTCACCATATAAACCTTATTTCCTTACATCCTAGCATCCTAGCTGTCAAATGGGCCCCACTGGGACTAATTCACCACTTGTGGTGAATGATTCCCTACCAGGTGGGACTGATTCCCCCAAGGTGGCGAATGAGTCCCATTTGGGTCATATTTGAGTTTTGAGCGGGAAAAATTGGAAATTAAGTTTAATATTCTTTCATGTCGGCCTTAGGGATCCAATTTACAAGTTCCTATAAAATCAAGTCTCTAAACCATAATTTACATCTCTTAACTCATTCACACATCTCTCATCATTCATTCATCATCAATCTTCTCTATCAAGTCAAGCAAGTTAGGGTTTCATCTTTGCAAGTCATCAAGTTAGCTTCCTAAGACATTCAAGAACAGATTATTCATGTTTTTCTATAGACATCAATCATCATGGAAAGGTAATAACACCATTATTGCATGCTTTATTACATTCTTTCTCTATTTTGGTTTAATTACCTAAAAGGGGTTTGACCAAGGCAAACTCCCATGCCCTAACATCCAACATTTCTCTTTCTTGTCTTATGTTTTTGCAAATTTAGACATCTTGGAGGCTTGGAAATCATTGAATATTTCATTTCAAATTTGTTCAAGTCATCTCTTTATTGGATAAGGCAAAATACCTACAAAAAGTCACTTTCAGGCCTAAATCCGACAATTTCAGAATCAAACACCTGGAGAAGCAAAAAGTGCAGACTGAAGGCTCCTGTTTCCACCTTTGAATCTTTAGAAATTCAAAATTGGATTCATTCACCATGAGTAGTGAATGAGTCCCACTGCCAAGCCTAATTTTGGTTTTCTGCATTTTTGGACACCCATTTGTCCAAAACGAGTTCCAAAACAATTTCATAGAACTAGGACTAATTTTCCTAGAATGGAAAATGAGTCCCACCAGGCCTAAAAATCAGAATAAGTAGAATTTCACAAGTCATTTCAAATCTCCATCAAGTTTACAAGTGCATCTCTTCAGTTTCATTCATTTTTGTTGTGGTTTACTTTCATTTCTAGGTGCTTTTGCATTACACAATGTGTTTTCAAACAAATTACATTTCTTAGGTTTTGCATACTTAATCAATAAATTTCATCATCTAGTTGCATTTATATCATTGCATTTTGTCTTAATTTCATCATACATATCTTATTTTGAGTGAACCACCTAGATTTTGGGTGTGGGATCTATCTCTTTTCATTAGGTGAAAGACCCTAATTGAGCAAAAGAGAGTCATAGCATTCCCTACACCATAAAATATATGGTTCATTTTGGTGAACTTGCTTTTTGAATACTTCTCTTTTCTAATTTGGAGCCCTTCATCATAGATCTATCCTTGTATTGACTTTGCATTAGGGTTTGCATTAGTTGATTGACATGCTAGGTTTCAAATTTTGCATTCATAAAAAGTGCATTTAGGTTGCATGGTTGTCATCTAAATTCATTTAAATTTTCTAAAATTCTGCATTTTTGACTTAGGTCTGCATCATAGCACTCATAAAACATCTAACTTACTAAAAAAATTCTGAAATTTCTGAAAAAAGTTCATACTAGGACTCATTCACCACCTTGGGCGAATTAGTCCCTTTTCACCCCTGAAACTCCCCTTTATAGGACTGAAAACCCTATTTTTTCAGTTTTTTTTTGGTGCCATTACCTACCTATATCAGTTAGCTAAGTTTTTGTAACATGCATTTCATTAGATCTAGCTTACATTAGCTCATTTCATGCATTGTTTAATTTCACATTTACATCTCCAACATTTCATTTTTCATATTATTGCATACTATAATCAACAACTTACTTTGTTTTACATTTGAAAATTACATATAAATCATTGCATTACACTTTATTTCCTTTTGCATAACATGTTTTTTTCACAAGATGTGTCTTTGATTTGGTTAAACATGGATTTTATAAGCACAATATCCCCTCTTATGAGTTTAATTTTGATTACAACAATGAGGAACATGTTAGTCATAGCTTTGACCAAACCATTACATTACCCATTGGTGTGAATGGAGGTATAGACAATCATAATGCACATACTTTTTCTTATCCCGATGCCTCTCCTATTAGTGACGAAGGTATCTTGGTGAAGGAAGTTACAAGCATTGAGGGTCATGATTTTCCATCTGCTCATTCCTCTTTGGAAGATGTTAGAAAACAAGAACATGACATCATAAACACATTCCTAACAATCACCTTGCCTAGTCTCCATAGTCATGACCATCAAACTTGTATATCTCCTAATAACCCTACTCAATGCAAAGAGGATAGGTTGATGTTAGAAGATATACCTATTCAAGATCATGAGACTATTGCTCCTCCCTTCCCCATTGTCCCTATTATATGGGAAGATCTATTTGAAAATCATAATGGTCCTTCTCTTGATGCCTCTCCCACTTGTGATGAGCTACTTTACGAATTTCAAACTCAAATGAACATATTACAAGCTCTCCTAGTAGGGTAGATAATATGGAACAAGAGAATGAGACCTTAGAAACAACCGATAGTCAAATAGAGTCTTCTTCTAATCTCCCCACTATCAATCATCAAACACATTCAACCATTAATAGCTCCCTTAGTTGTGATGAAGTTAATTTGGATGAACCAAGCTATAATTGTCAAGAACATGAGGTTTGTTGTTCTCCTAAACAATCTCCTTCTAGGGAGAATATCATCATACAAGGCAAAGATAACATTGATAATAATATTATGCCCTTGAAAGGAGATGAAGAGCCTATGTTAGACTATCATTTTCCAAGGGATGTTGATATTATTCAACCTCAACTCATTCTTTACCCACTGTCACATAAACCTTCAACTCCACCTAAACCCGAGTTTACTCTTTACACACCTCAAACTAATGTGTCACAATAATCAAGTCATAATATTGTTGCTCATACATATATAACACTCGCAATAATCTGCAACCACAACAACCCACACCAACATCCTTACCTTTGCCAAATCCCATCTTTCCTAGAGATCCTCGCTTAAATTCACACATTCAAGAGTACAATCTTGTTGAACAACTAAAGAATACTCTTGCTAAGATATCCTTATGGGATCTTATTCAAGCATCCCATCACTATCACAACATGATCCAAGTAGCCTTGCAACAAGTTCCTATCCCTTCTAATGCGCAACCAACTGACATAATAGCCATGATCCAAGGAATAAATGCTGACATTGTTTCCCACCAAAGTGAACCCCCCCTTTGGAAGTGTAAAAAAAAAACAAAGCTTTCATGATCATTGCTCAATACAATCATATATGGATAAATCGAACCCTTATTGACAATGGCTCAACCCTTAATGTATGTAGCATAAACCTTTTGGATAGGCTTCATGTGGATAAGTAAAAAATTCAACCCGAATCTTTATCGATTAAGGGCTTTGACAATGTCAAAAAGACATCGCTTGGTGTGATCACTTTACCTATTATAGTTGGAGAAGTCACATTGAACACAAAAATTCAAGTTATGCCTCTTGATCTTTCATGTAACCTCTTCTAGGCAGGTCATGGATTCATGTAATGAATGGTGTTCCTTCCACTCTTCATCGCAAAATGAAATACATCTACAACAACAAAGTGTGCGCACTTGACGTTGATCATGAGCCTTATAGTGTATTGCAACTTGAGAAAACCAAAGAGAACCCCTTGAACACATTAACACCAATGACACAAGTGGAACCCGCACAATAAAAAGAAAAACAACAACATATTGAACAAGTCATGATGCTATTAGAAGATGATTTAGGTTCCTTGGATTTTGAGCATGACTTCATGGGCGAATACAAAATCATCCACAAAGATTAAAATAAGGGAAAATAAACAACGATAATGACAACACAAAGTTTAGATAACCTTTTGAAAGCATTTTCCTCAACCACTTTAGACAAAGACTCAAACTACACAACAACCTTTGACAAACACAATAACGAACAACCACCTGATTCAAAAGCAATGAAAATGCTTTAAGGAAAAGGTTATGAGCTTATGAAACAACTTGGCTATAGTGGAAAAGGATGCGGTTCTAATGAACAAGGTATATGCAACCCTATAGACCCTATCATACAATAAACCACTCATGGTCTTAGTTATTTTCCTTTGATAGAGATCGCCAAGCCTTCACTCAGCATCAAAAATCTCACACAACATACTCCTAAATCATCCTTAAAAATCGTCCATCTTGAACTCCTCGACACTAGTGGTCTTGAACATCATCTTTTATACAATATGACACAAACAACAAAACCTTCGCTTAATGTCAATGTCATCTCACAAGACACCAATGAGTGGCATTCGATAGATTTTCCCTCCTCCTATAAGAGTGAGAACAAAATCTCGCAATCTAGAGAAACTTGTGTAAGTATGGCATCTAATACTAAGCAAGATGTATCTTTGATACAAACCACAAGGCCACCTTCTACCATTGATCAAGAGGGTATCTTGTCAAGACTTCTCCAAGATCACTTGATCACCCTCCCTCCTAGAACTTGAAAGAAATGCTCTTACAAGACTTCATTTTGTGCATATCATAGAATTCATGGTCACTTCACTAATGAATGTAAGGATTTGAGTTATAAAATTCAACATCTTAAGGAGTTTGGCATGCTTCCTCATGTGGGGGCACCTAATTCCTCTACTTGGTACTGATTTTGACTCTAGCCTGCATTTCATCAATTGTTTCGGCTCACCTTTGTCCTACACTCAGTGGGGGCAAGGGGTTTAGTAGCCTTGTCATTGTATGTCACTTTTTGTTGACTCCTTTGGCTAGTCGTTAACCTTTCATGACTACATAAGAGCAAGCTTGGGATATGGACAACATGCCTTAAGTTGACTCAAATGTGACATACTTCCTTTTTTTCATGACATAGCTTATTAGAAATATATGACTTGGCATAGGGCTTTACAAGTACGCTCTCATATCTCCTGTTTCTACTTTAAAGTAATTATTCATAGTACTAGTGTTCACAACTGCTTTAAAGTGGGGGCATACATCACCACTCACATATCATTGTGTGATTTTATTTTTCTTGTGATTTCCTCTCTTGGACACATTTGGCACAATGTTCCCCAGGATGAGACCTTGCACTTTTCCTCTCTTGGAAACGAGATAAGACCATTTGCACTTATCCTCTCTTGGAAGCATTTGGCACAATGTTCCCTAAGATGAGATATTGCACGAACTAAGAAAATTCCCTTTGAACATTCCTTACACTAAATGCTATGATAATGATGCTAAATGATATGGTGTAAATGTTGTATGAAAGCTAAGATGATAACTAAAATGCAGCTATGAAATTAAACCATGATTCTAAACTAAAAATGATTCTACAATGCAAATTGCTAAATGCTAAAATACTCTAAATGCTCAAATGCTCCAATGTGCTTTATGTATAGTAAGTTTACTCAAAGATGGGATGTAAAATGTTGTAGAATGGGCTTGTATTTATAGGATTTCCAAAGCATCTTGTGATGTGGCAACAATCAACGATCAAGATTTCAACACGAGAGATGAACAGTGGAGATGGAAGAAGTTAGAAAGAATCATGGAGGATGTTCCCTTGACCAAGGGCAACATACCAAGTGTATGAGGGAATAAAATGTGTGAAAGAGCCAAGTGTCCAAAGTTTGTTTTGGAATTGGTTGAGGATAATTGCAATTTAACTATTAGACATATTTAAATTCATGTGACATTTGATAATGTGGCAAGAGGAAAAGTTGGAGACATATGCTTAAATTCCAATTTGTGATTTAAATTTAGTGAAAAGATTATTAATTAAATAAAACAAACTATTGACATTTGTTTATTTAATTAAATTTTGAGGAATGTGGTTTAAGATGGTAGAATTAGAAAGTATGAACTATATAAATAAATTTAGAATTTATTTATAAGTAGATGAAATAAAAGATTTATTAATTAAATAACTGGTATTTAATTAATTGATATTCTTGACCGATTTTAGGTGTATACATTTTTCCCCTCTTTGAAGTAATGTGTTAACATGTTGCTTCAAAGAATAATTTGTTGCTGATGCTGACAAAAAGAAAATTTCAATGCCCCAAACGCTGATTTTCAATTGATGACAAATATATGCCCCCTTGGGAGATAAATCAATGAATTTTTGAATTTTTTAGGATTTTTTGAAATTTTTAATGATTTTTTGAGGATTTGATGATGATTTCAAATTTTTATGATCCAAAAACAATTTATCTCCCAAAAAATGATGTTTAAGCCACCAGGTGATGAAATGAGTAATTAATCCCCTTTGAAAATAAAATAAATCAACCCTATAAAAATCCCACTTAATTAACCTTTAAAATGTTAAAAAGATGGATTAAAAGCTCATTTGTGCATTTTGATTTTGAGCTTTGAGAGTGATTGAGCAAACTTGTGCAATTTGAGCAAGATGGTGATCCCCTACCACACACACTAATTTGAGTACGTCAAATGTCACAACTGCCTAACAGCGTATGGACCTCCAATACGTGCCCTGGAAACCTTCCTCGCGATTTGTGAATCTTGTTTTTTGTGCCTTTTTTCATGTTTAAATTTGGATTTAAATGTTTAGTGAATCTAGGCACCGATGTAGCACATTGAATGACTGTAATAGCACATCTACAATTTTAGTGCACAGGGCTAGATTTTTAGTGCATAGGGTTAATAGATTAGTGCATAGATGCATTTAGCTTATTGATTGCTTGAAGTAGCACATTGATAGGATGATGTAGCACATAGAATGATATAGCACATTTGTAGAAGGCTTTAGCGCATTTGATCAATGTTGTAGTGTATACGTTGATTCAGCGCATACGGACTCTATTTCGACGCATCCATAAAATTGTCTGGCGCATATGGTAGTTTTGTGCATTAAAGCCCTATTTTAGTGCATTGATAAACTTCTCTTGCGCATCCATGCTTTTAGCGCTTTGGGTCACTATTTTAGTGCATCCAAGTTAGACTAATATAATTGTTAGTAAACTCCTTGATTTTGATGATTTTCGATCATGTGTGCCTTTGATTTGATTTTGATTGATGGTCCTGATAGATTAGATGTTTATTGATCTCATTATAGGTGAGATTCAATGATTGGTACTGATAATTGACCTCATGACAGGCAAGGATAAATGATAGTTTTATTGATTGACTGACCTCATGATAGGTGAGGTGCATTGATAAATTGATTGATAAACCTCATGATAGGTGAGGTTGAATGATAGATTGATTGATAAACCTTGAATGATATGTGAGGTTGAATGATAGATTGATTGATACACCTCATGATAGGCAAGGTTGAATGATAGACTGATTGACAAACCTCATGATAGGCAAGGTTGAATGATAGATTTATGCTCACAATATTTGATCAAAGTCTCACTAGAGTTGATTAGATTGATAGGTTGATTGATTTTGATTGATTGACAAGATTACTAATTTGTTATATTTTGTGATGATAGGAGCCTTTGGCGAATCTATAGATTCGAGAGCGTTTCCCTAGGACGTGGGATTTGATACCACACTTGGTGTCGGCTGAGGTAGCCATTATTGCACAATGCGAATTGTCCTCTCTGATAGATATGCCCCATATTAGGATTAACAATGATCTCTTGACAACTTTAGCAGAGAGGTAGCATAGTGAGCATAACACCTTTCACCTACCCATCAATGAGATGATAGTGACATCGGAGAATTTCTATTAGATTCTACGGATACATGTTGTTGGAGAGCTGGTATTATATGATTCTACTGAGCAGGGCGAGACTAATGCATTGAGGAAAGTGTTTGAGGATGGTCGAATATGCGGCTATGAGATTCCCTAGAGAGAGATGGTTGATGCTTATGCTACATTGCCATGTGTACTTTTTGGTTTCATTGGAGGGTTCCTTTGTCCTGACCGCAGGTCAAAGGGACTTTTAGTTGGATGGGGTTAGATTCTTGAGAGAATGATTGCTTAGGGTACTAGATATGCCTGGGGATGTTGCATGCTTGCCCATTTGTACCATGATTTACATCAAGTTGTCTATCTTTGCGAGGCCAGTTTATCAGTAGAAGTCACATTACTTTGAATATGGGTGTGGGAGCATATAGCGGTCACACAGCCAATTGCAGAGAGACAATGTCCTACCATGAGACCATATGTTCATGCATATACAGGTCCAGTTGCTCAGCCTAAGCTGGAAAAACTAGAGTACTGGAGGAGAGTACTTGATGATCTAGAGACAATGACATGGTGACCCTACCTTGACTATGAGAAGTGGCCAGAGGATGATACGAAGATGCCATTTTTGTGTTAGCCTATGTACCTAATTGGTAGGACATAGTTTATCATTGAGGTATTTCTACAATGGAGGGTACTATGATAGTATGGCCAGGTTCAGGGTATGCCCCAGGGAGTGGCCCATTATGCATGATGATAGATTGATGTGACAGAGTGGGGTTCATGCTTATCATATGATGTAGTAGTGCAGTAGTATCAGGGTATACAGGCCATTATCTGGGATTATCACCAGGAGATTATTGAGGCTCCAATATCTGAGGAGTATGCACAGTACCTCTTCTTACATCCATTCCCATGGATCTCTAGCCCATATGAGCTAGTTCCATTGTTAGATGATGAGGAGAGGGCAACAATACATGGGCATAAGCGGAGGAGAGATGAGGGAGATGAGGATGAGGAGGAGGCAGAGAGTAATGATGACGCAGATGGAGATGGAGATGATGGAGGTGATGGAGATGGAGGGGAGGGTGGTGGAGGTCTAGTTCTTGATGTTCAAGACTTCAAAGTGCCTCGAAAGAGGCAATCATTCGTAGTTGTAGCACAACAACATGTAGAGATCCAACTACCCTCACAGTAGCAGCAAACCTAGATAGTTGCATTATAGGTTCAGGTGTAGACACTACAAGGTTAGTTGGAGCAGGTATAGGCTTTATTGCAAGCACAAACACAGGCCCAAGCTCAGAAATAGGCACGAGTTGCCACACTCATGGTAGAGAGGGACACTTTGAGATAGTGAGTTGAGTAGGCAAAGGGTGTAGCAGAGAGATTACAGAGGGTTGCAGAGGTTGCAGGTAAGGTAGATTACTTTCGAGAGGTACGACGCTCTACCAGGGAGGTAGAGATTTATAGGCTAAAGTATCATGAGGTCATTCCGCCAGAGCATCGAGAGAGCTATGCATAGTTTGGTAGTCACACTCACGCTAGGACTACCAATAGAGGTGTTATAGAGCTGCTTCTGAGAGATCCTAGCATAGGTCCATCTGGTGGGGGAGGCACTGGTCTAGTGATGCTGACACCATCTGGGGGGAGCATGACATAGCTCTGATATATGATTCTTGATGTATTTTGGACATGTATACACTGATTTATCTGAGACATTGATTACCATTTTTGATGATGTACCTCTCGATATTTGAATATCCTTATACACTTGACATTATTTTGAGATATATATGATATGAAACGATGATGATGATTGATGTATGTGTCTATATGTGTTGACTATGATGGATGTCTAAGATGGATGCATTTAATTTCTATTATATATTCTATGTGATGTTCTATATGATGATGGTATGATATGCTATGGATGCAAATGATGAAACATTTGTTATGATTCCATGATGCTTTATGAATGATGCCCATATGATACATGTGATGGATCTTATTATGCCAATGAAACGTGATGCATTTTATGTTTTTGTACTTTTCTAATGTAAATAGATGATGTAATGAATGGATGAATGTATGATAATGTTAATGCATGAGTGAATGGATGGATGGAATGATCATATGATGGTGCATATTTCTATGTGTTTATGATGTTTATATGATGCTTATGTGATGCTTACATAATGCTTATGTAATTATTATGTGATGCTTATGCAATGGTGATATGATAATGCATGATTGATGATTCTATATGCTTAATGGATGATGTTTTATGTATGTGAGATGGATTTGATTATGCAAATGATGTGTGATGTTTATGTATGTTCATGTGATTATTATGCTGATCTAGTTAGTCCTTTGTTAGTCTTGGATTTGAGTAATAACAAATTCACAGGTTGTATTCCATACACCCTGGAAAATCTATCTTCACTACTGGTTTTAGATGTTCATAACAATGGCATTATATCTTTATAGGAAACCTGCTTACCAGTCATGTTCCTCAATAACTTTTTCTTCTTGAAAATCTTACTCTGTTGGATATGTATTTCAATCTTCTTAATGGACCATTGTCTTAATCCATTAATAATAGATGAAATGATTTTGATTATGCAAGTGAGATGCAATGCAATTCTTTTTGTGTTTTTTGATGTGGATATTATGATGTAATGTATGGATGGATGAATGATATGATATGAGAATGCCTTCTAATGTATGCAAATGATGATGCAACTGATTATGCAACTATATGAGAATAATGAGTTTTTTATTAATATCAAATGTACTCAACCCATTAATGATAAAGATAACATCATCATGAAATTGTTCCAGCCTTGGAAAACCCATAAATATAGATGCAACACTATCATGGATGCAATCTAACTTAACCATGCTGATCTAACATGCAAAGGTTGTCATTGTAACAACTGATTTGTCATGCTTTTTATCATCATTGAGCCTTTAAAATGTTGAAAGTGAGTACAAACATCGATGGTATAATTAGACCATGATGACCTGAGTACTACTTCCATGATTTTTGATATTGCGAGTTAACACAAGCACCTAGGTATAATCAAACTGACATGACCTGAGCATTGCTTGCGTAAACAAACAAGATTTAATTTTTTTCCTATGCAAATTTGGAATGTCATTAGTGATACTTTGTAGAGCACATCTCGTGAAAATTTGCACAGTAATAATGATCAACTCATAGACAAAAGACAAAGAAAAATCATACTCCTTCCCGACTCCTCTAGTTCAATACATCATAGAGTTGCTCTAGAGACATGATAACAAAAATCAAAGTACAACAGTTGAACATTCATGCTTAACCTGATAAAGCCATGATTCAGAAGGAACATCATCCATTTAAAGTTTTGCTTTTGGTTTGATTGATTTGGTTGTTTGATTTGAATGGTTGATGTGTTACTGATGGTGATTGATGTTCAATGCTGGGTTGCACTATGATCATTGTCTTTGTTGTGTTTTACTACTGTTGTTTGTCTATTGGTTTAAGCTCAAAGTTATTTCCCCTAGTGAGTTCAGAATTTTTCCCCCAGTCTAGGGTGCGACATGACCGTGATGCCAAGATATGTACATAAGGATTTCTGATGATAGAAAGATTTTTTAAAATAGTATAGTGCAACTTTAGAATCTTCCCCTTAAAAATAAGCAACTACAACTTAGAATTTACAATTTCAACCATGGATAGAATGGTCGACATGCTCAAATAGATGGAAAAGCTAACCTATCACAAATACTACCTATTTCTAGGTTTTCACTATTTGTTTTTATTGCACTTTTTCATATTTTATGATTTTTTTGAATCTTTTGATTTTTTAATATTTTTTTCTAGGACTTTTTCTGATGCGCTAGATGAACTAGGTGTAGAACTTCTTGAGATGTAGGTTGTTGAGGGGTTCATAAAAAAAATCCCCTTCAGGCGTAGACTATTGATAGGCTCTTGATTCGAAGACTAAAACAACGACAAAGGGACCTAGCCAGTTTGGTTCAAATTTCCCCTTCTTCTCTCGATCCTGTTGATTACGGGGATTTTCTTTCAAGACTATGTCACCCACCTGAAATGTTATTAGTTTGAACTTGTGATTGTAACTTTTGGATATCCTCTACTGATAGCCTTTCAAGTGATCCATGTCATGTTGACGACGTTCATCCAACAGTTCTAACTCTTGTAGCCTAGAGACCCGATAATCTTCATTTGAAATGATCCCCTTTAGTGACACACAGAGTGATGGTAGCTCAACCTCAATAGGTAGAAGGACCTCTGATCCATAGACTAGAGCATAAGGCGTAGCTCCTATCGGGGTGCAGATACTGGTTCGATAAGCCCGCAAAGCAAGGTTCAATTGAATGTGCCAATCATGTCCAACATTGTTGACAGTTTTCTTAAGGATTTTTAGGATGGTTTTGTTTGAGGCCTCTTCCTGGCCATTTCCTTGAGGGTAGTATGGTGTAGAAAACTGATGTTGGATATGTAACCTCTCACAAAGTTCTTGGACATCCTGATTCTTGAAAGGTCAACCTTTATCCATGACAATAAATTGAAGAAGCCCATACCGACAAATGATATAATTCAGGATGAAGGATGCAATTTGTTTTCCTATGATAGTGGTTAGAGGAACAACTTCAATCCACTTTGTAAAGTACTTTGTGGCTGTGATGATGAACTTGTGTCCATTTGATGAAGATGGATGTATCTTGCTTACGAGGTCAAGACCACATTGAAAAAAAGTCCATGTTGATGCAAATGGTTGTAATTCTCGTGTTAGTGTGTGTATCAAGTTTCCATTGACTTGACATTTTTGGCACTTCTTAACATATCAAAATGAATCCTTCTCCATATTTGGCTAGTAATACCCCAAACGTAGAAGTTTTTTAGCGAGAGTTTAAGCACTTGAATGTGTGCCATAGATACCTTCATGAACCTCGCGTAAAGTGGTTTTAGCTTTGTTACATTCAAGACACTGAAGGAGAGTGCAATCAAGACCTCATCGATAAAGTACATTGGCTATCAAGGTATATCGAGTTGCTTGTCGAATAAAGTTTAATTTTTGGTTTCGGTAAAAAACTGTTGGTAGGGTATTATATTTTAAATAGGTGTAGATTTTCCCATAGATAGAAGCATCAGCCTCAACTAAATGGTATATGAATTGGGACTCAAGGTTATTATAGGTAGGGTTAAATACTTGTTCCACCATGAACTCATAACGGGCTCATTTCTCAAGAATTTGTGAGAGAGGCAATGGTCGCCATAGCATCAACAACTTTGTATTGCCTCTTGGAATCTACTCAAATTTGATCTCCACAAAGTACTTTTTTAAGTCATCAACCATTCTTTTATACGACATCAATTTATCATCTTTTTTTTGGTAATCATCATTCACCTGATTAATGACTAGTTGGGAATCACCATAGACATGCAACTTTGTGATCTTCCACTCAACTGCTACTTTGATTCTAATGATCAATGCTTCATACTCGGTTGTGTTGTTAGTGCAAGGAAACATTAACCTATAGGACTTTGGAATGGTGTGTCCTTGAGGCATGATAAATTAGATTCTTGCACCTAATCCATGTTGCATGTAAGAGCCATCAAAATATAACATCCATTGTTGTGTTGACACTGTTAGGACATCAGCATCTGGAAATTCAATGTTCATGGGATGATCATCTTGTAATGGTGCTTCAACTAGTTGATATGCTATGGCTTGACCCTTTATTGCTTTCCTATCCACATATTGTATATCAAACTCGCTCAATATCATTACCCACTTGGCTAGTCTTCCTGTCAGGGTAGCTGTGTTGAGTAGATACTTCAATGGATCAATTTTAGCTATGATTTTAATGGTGTGAGTCAACTTGTAGTGTCTTATTTGTTGAGTAGCAAATACTACCGCCAGACAAGATTTTTCAATGAATGTGTAGTTGATCTCATAGCCATTAAAGGTCCTGCTGATGTAATAAATAACCCTTTCCTTTCCTACAAAATCTTCCTATGCCAGTAAAGCACCCAAAGATACCTTAGTTGTTGCAATGTAGAGTAATAATGGCTTTCCTTCAGTTGGTGGTACCAGTATGGGTGGAGACATCATATATTGTTTCAATTGATTAAAAGCTGCTTCATATTTTTCATCCCATTTGAAAGAGACATTCTTGTGTAGTAAGTGATTGAAAGGATGAGTTTTATCTGCCAATTGTGTGATGAACCTCCTGATAGATTGGAATCATCCTTGTAAAGATCTGAGTTGACTGATATCCTTAGGAGGATGCATCTCCATGATGGCTTTAACTTTCACAGGATCCACCTCAATTCCTTTAGGTAATACAATATATCCCAAAAGTTTGGTTGATGTAATGCCAAATACACATTTCTTGGGATTTAATCTCTCATTGAATTTCTCCAACCTGGTGAAGATCTTGTCTAAAATTTCTAGATGTCCTTCTCTAGTGAATGATTTTTCCAGTAAGTCATCTACATAATCTTCCATAAAGGTGTGCATCATGTCGTGGAAGATGGTGGCCATTGCTCACTGATATGTGGCTCCAACATTTTTCAACCCAAAAGGCATGACGTTCCAAAAAAAAGTACCCCATGGAAATGTGAAAGCAGTTTTCTCTTGATCCTCCAGTGCTATTTTTATCTGGTTGTAACCTAAAAATCTTTCCATAAGTGATGAAATTTCATGACCAACTATCAGATCCACAATGATGCTAATGTTGGTAAAAGGAAATCCATCTTTCGAGCAAGCCCCGTTAAGATCCCTGCAGTCAGTACATATCCTGATGCTTTTATCTAATTTTGAAACTGGCACAATATTTGATATCCACTCAGCATAGTTAATAGGTCTGATAAATCTCGCATCCAATAATTTCTTCAATTCAGCTTTCACCAAAAGGGTGATATGGAGATGCATTTTTCTCAAATTTTGCTTTACTGGTTTCACTCCAGGTGGTAGTGATAAATGATGCAAGATAAGATCTAGATCCATACCTAGCATGTCAACATAGGTCTAAGCAAAGTTGATTTGCCTCTCTTCAAATAATTTAGTGAAGCTTGGTTTTTCTTCCTTTGTCATGGATGTTGCTAGATGTAAAGTCTTGACTATTTCAGTTGTGTCAATGTTGATGGATTGTGTAGGTTTAATCAACACTAAAGATCTATCATGATAATGTTAGGGAAGAGTGTCAAATCTCCCATCTTTCGATGCCTTAGAGAGGTTTTCACCATCAAATGCGCTCTTTATTTTTACTTTTTCTTGATCTTAATACTGCCATTAAATGGTTTTCACCATTAGATCTATTTTTGATATTCATTGTTTTGCTGTTGAGAGATTTGGAACTCACCTTGTCTGAAGCTTCGTTAGGAGATTCATTGGTGGAACATGTTTCAAGATTGTTAGAGCAAAAGAAGTTCATAATGGCATCATCGTTTGGAAAGACAAGTATGTCAAGCAACTCATTTTGGTCCCAATTAATTAGTTCGGGATGTATCAATGGCAAGGAATCGTTAGATTGGTTAAGGTCAAAAGGGGTGAGTGTCATAATGGAAATGTCATCAAAGTGTCCAATAGCAATATCGAGGTCTATGATGTTACTCTCTTCCAAAGTATCTATCTCGCTTGAAGTCTGATCATCTTCACTTGAGTCATCAATATGCTATGATCCAATTTCAAGTGTTCTAGAACTCGAGCTCTATCCCTCCATACATGTTGGTGTATACATTTGTATCACATAAATTTCCTTATCATGATAAGATTCTTTAGAGAGGGAATCACATTCATATCATTGGAATCCATTTTAGAACTATCTCTCAATTGGAGGATTCTCTCAACAATGTGCTGCCTAGTTTCTTCTTTTGATTCTTCTTTGTATCCTAGTCATGTTTTGTCCTTTGAATTCATTGTGATGGGTTGTATGGGTTTTGTGATGCCTTCTTTTCTTTTACCAACATGACCTTTTCCCTCATATCCCATCTTTTCCAATATTGTCTTCCCTTTGCCATATTGTTTTGTTTGTACATTGGAGGTTGATGCTTGTGATTGTTCTTCATCCTTGTACAAATAATTCAAAACATTCCTTGTCTTCTGATTCATCCACTAAAGTTCCCACTTTTACAAACTTTCCATCAAAGAGTGTGGTTGGTTGTGAGGATTGTTGTCTTGATGTTGATGGTTGCCCATATGACTTATGAGAAGATAGCATCTGTGAAAGACACAATGATTGCTCAAATGAGTATTCCCCCATGCCTTTGTCTTTCAATTGGATCTTTTCAGCCTATTTTGATAAGGATTTTAGTTGTCTTTCCTAATTTGATGGAGTAAAATTACTGATACCCTTATCCTTTAACTAGTCCTTTTTCTCAAGATTATTTGATAAAGAACTTGATTGACTTTATTTACTTGATATAGTAGAATCATTGATACCCTTATCCTTTGATTGGTCCTTTTTCTCAACCCATTTTGACAAGGAATTTTGTTGTCTTTCATTGTTGGATGAACTCGGAGTTGTAGCTTCCTTGTTGTGTGGCACAAAAGTATCTTGGGTTGTTTTGAGTGTGTTGCAATATTGTGGATTGTTGGAATCAACTGAAATGGTGATTTCTTTCCTATTGAAAGGAAATTTCAAACACTGATGATATGTTGAAGGCATTGCCTACATCTCATGAATCCAAGGACGTCCCAAGAGTATGTTGTATGTCAAATCTTTGTCTAGCACTTGGCAGACTATATCTTTGACAACCAGTCCCAATTGAATTGGTAACACAATTAGTCCTTGGGAAGATCTCTCTTCATCATCATAAGCTTTGATAGTTATTTTTCTTCTAGCATCAATGGAATTTTTAGAATATCAAAGTGCATGAATGAGTTTTAAAGTACATATATTTAGGCCAACTCCACCATCTATAGAACATGTTTGACATGGTGTTTGTGAATTAAAACCTCAATGTGGAGAGTATCATTATGTGGATGGGTGATTCATACATCATCATGTTTAGAAAATGATAGGCAATGAGGTGCGGGAAAGTGTCCTACCATAGCTTGAAATTGGAAAACCTCTAGATCATTTGGTACCATGGTGGCTACTAGAGCTTGTTCTAGAATTTCTTTGTGAGCTAGTGAAATCTTGAGGAGTTCCAAGTATTTTCTACAATTGATCAATTATGTTGTATTGAGTTGTAGGGATAGTAATTTCTTTGGATGTAGAGGAGGCAACAACTCCTTTCAATGTTACATTGGCTTGCCCTCTTCTGATTGCGTTGATCGGTTGGTTGTCTTGTTTTTCTCTGATTTTAACATTAATTTGATTGTCACTTGCAACAATGTTTGTGATCAAATTTATTGGTATGATGTCATTAATTTGACATGGTTTGGTGTTGATATTGTGGTGATGAGTTTCAACTGTAACAATGTTTCTTTGGCCCTTGATTTCGATGTCCTTGGTTTGATCTTCAACTACCTCAACATAATGAATGGTAGAATCATAAACATAGTTCACATTCTTTCCTTTGGTGTTTGAAATAGAGGACTCCCCCTTTTTGTAATTTGGTAAAGGATTCTTGAATGCTCCATGATCATTGTTCATTTGGGGTCCTTCTACAAATATGGTCTTGTTATCAATCAAGTCTTGTATCAAATGTTTCAATTGTATGCAGTCATTTGTCTTGTGTCCTTTGTTTCTATGAAAGTCACAATAACGTGCATCATTCCACCATGAAGGTTTAACTTGTGGTTCCTAATTTCTTGCCTCTAGTAATGTTATAACTTTGGCTGCAAGAAGCTCCTTTAATGCCAATTCTAATGATTGTCCCAAAGGTGTGAATCTTCTTCAATTTGAGGATGTTCGATTTGGTGGTGTTTTAGATTCAACATTACCCTAATTGTTGTTTTGATTGTTGGTTGGATTGTTATTTTGATTGGTTTTGGTGGAAACTGTTGTTAAGTTAAATACTAGTTTTGCATTTTGTGTTTCAACTAAAGCATCATTGTTACCAACATTTTTGTTTTGTTGCTAAAACTTTGGTTTATCACCGCTGTTGTAATTGTTAGAGGAGCTTGCTGATTTGTTTTCATTGTAAATTTTTATGACTCCTCTTTTGACCAAAGCTTCTTCGATTTTCATTCCATTTTCAATCAATTTTTTAAAGGTAGGCGGGCATTGTAATTCCAATCTATAGCTCATCTCATCATTTAGGTTGTCAATACAAATTTCCATCTTTTCCTTTTCAGGTATGGGACGAGAATATCTTGCAAACAATCTTCTCCATTTTTGCAAAAATATGAGGAATGATTCACCCTTTTTCTATTTCAAGTTGCAAAGGTCTTTCATTGTTATATCATGTTGGATATTGTAGGAGTATTGAGTGATGAATTTGTTAACCAACTCTTCAAAGGTTTTAATTGGTGGTGCAAGTTTGGAGAACCATTCCAGACATTTTCCACCTAGGCTTCATGGAAATAATCTCATCAAGTAAGTTTCTTCATGTGCAAATTCAAGAATCATGGTTCTAAATTCCCTCACATGATCTATTGGATCTGTTTTACCATTTTATTTATCATACTTTGGGAATTCACAATGTTTGGGAAAAGGAATCATGTTGATAGTTTGATCAAAAGGATTGGAAAAATGTCTTGTATCAAGTATCTTTTTGAGGTTCTCATTTGCATGTCAAGAATTTGTTGTTGGAGGTTTTTCATTTGATGAGCTAAGGTAGCCAATTGTTATGTATTTTGTGAATCATTTTTAGGCTTTTTAGGAGGTGCTTTCAATTTATTAACATCAAATCCAGGTGGAAGTTTGATACCTTGATTGGCCAACATTAGGAATTATTTTTCCCCATCCCTTTCAAAAATATTTTCTAAGAACTTGTGGAGATTTTCTTCAGGTTCAACCATGGTGTTTTGAGTTTCAAGTTCTTTTTCCTTGAGTTTTTGATTTTGTAATCTTGTTTGAATAGGCATACAAGTGTTATTATTTAACTAAACTTTGATCTTTGTTTGGAATAGTGCCAAGGATAAAAACTAAGTCAAATAGAATGACAAATTCTATTGATGAGACTAAGTTTAATCTGATTATACAACTTTGTTTTGTGATGAAGGATAACAAATCTTGATAATGAAACTAGGCTTAACAATCAGACATGTGATAAGTTTGATGATTTAGGCACTTTGAAATGTTAGATCTTGGTTTAGTTTGAAGAATTCCACTTGTTAAGGTCAATTTTAACAAGTTTAAGACTTTGTTGTGACTAAGGAATGCTTCTATTCTGGAAAAGATTTTGAATTTTGGTTCAAACTATCGAATAGGGGATAAATTTAACTCTCTAGTTTTTCATTTAATGGATGCGCTAAAATATTGCACAGATGCACTATAAAAATGCCTACATGCACTAGACTATTCCACCTATGTGCCAGAAAATAGACCCAATGCGCTAAAAGATAGACTAGATGCGCTAGAGAATGTAATGTATGTGCTAGAATAGAGAATGGATGCACTAAAATATGCTATGTATGCACCAAAACAGATGTTGGATGCACTAAAATATGTTATGGATGCATTGGAAAATGTAATGAATGCGACAAAACAAAGAATGGATGTGCTAAGAGATGCTATGGATGCGCTAGAAAATGTAATGAATGTGCTAGGACAGAGAACTGATGCACTAATCTGGAAATGTTCAGCATTTTTGTAAATCTGTCTAGTTATTTGGCTTTGAATCTATGAATTTGATGTTTCCAGGGGATGTTTTTATGAATAATGATTTTTTTGCTTGGTTTTCAGTTTGTGAATTATGGGAATTGGGTGTTTTAAATGGATGACTTCTTGAATTGTGACCTCAAACACATCAACAAGTTGTCAAACAATTGTTTCCACCTAGGAACTAAACATTGAGTGTGTATTCAAGAATATGGTCCGATTCTTTCAATTTTCACAGGTATAACACAAGAGAAGACAATTCAAGCACTTTTCTATTCTCAAGGGTCACTTAAAATACCACAACCCACATTTTAGAACCATGTCAGCTCACATAGCCATGTCACCCCCTAGAGGGCGCCTATGTTTTTTCCTTTCCCGGATCTTAACCAAAGCTGAATCCTCTACTTTTGGCCAGTAATCCCTGATGGTTATATGGTGAGTATCTTGGGTGCAGATTCTTCCCTCCCCTTGTACTATGATGTTAGAAGTGTTCAGAAACTGACTCGGTTGGATTTTACACTAAAGTTCGTAGTAAGGGTTTTTGTTTAGTGCAACAATAGATAAACTCCCTCAAGAGACCTCCCAACCTTTAGAACAAAGACTTTGGGGATGGTTATCTTGCACACTACTGTCGAATTGTAGACTTTCTCCGAATTCACTTTTGGTTAGTGTGGGTTGGAAAACTTGGCTTTAGTTGTTTCCCACTTAGGTTGTTCCTATAGGGTGAGTACTTTTTCCCGCTATGATAGGCATTCTAAAGGTGTTAACATAACATAAAATAGTGAGTCTAGCATTCTAGTCACCCAGTTAAGGGGAGAGCATAGGCCTATCACTTCAAGCACAAAAGACAAGGGGTTCTTTAACCTTCTAATTAAACTAGGTTCCTAATTTAATTAAAAGAAGACAATAAAAGCTCCAACCCCTACATACATCATTAGTAGTTGCATAAGATTATCTTTGACTAGCGTATTAAGTACCTACAACACAAAAAACATCAATTAGTTCTCATAATTTTGAAAATTTGAAAAATTAACCAGATGTGCTAAAACAATCATCATATGCGCTAAAATATCTTTCGTATGTGCTAAAATAACTACTCTATGTGCTAGAAGAACTAGTGGATGCGCTAAAATAAAGACTGAATGCACTAGAAAGCCCCTTGTATGCGTTGAAATAGATGTTGGATGCGCTGAAAGATCCTCTAGATGCACCGTAACAGGGATCATATGTGCTAAAATATGTTTCATATGTGCTACAAGAATTCACGGTTGCACTAAAATAAGTTCACATCTAGAATTTGTAAAACAACTTCCAAAAAAGTCAATAAAAAGGGGCTAGGCCCCCGGGTGGGCGCCAATTTTATGTGTGATGTAAAATTTGTAAATGAACAAGATCACACAAGCAATGAAACGTATTACATTAGAGATTTGAATCATAAAAATAATCTAATTGCAAACAAAGCAAATCCTCTAAAATAGTTCCATTGTTCTCTATTCTCAAGGATCCTCTAAATCATTAGTGCTCTCAGATTTGTATATTGCACTATGACTGGTTTGGATGACAACCTAAGAAACGAGATGCTATAGGATGCAAGAATCTAATTCCTACATGAAGTATAAACTATGTGATTGATGCCATGATGCTATGATATTAATGCTGTCGTGATAAAATGAAGATTATGCTATGATAATGATGCTAAATACTATGGTGTAAATGATGTATGAAAGCTAAGATGATAACTAAAATGTAACTATGAAATTAAACCATGATTCTAAACTAAAATTGATTCTACAATGCAAATTGCTAAATACTAAAATACTCTAAATGCTCAAATGGTCCAATGTGATTTATGTATAGTAAGTTTATTCAAAGATGGGATGTAAAATGCTGTAGAATGGGCTTGTATTTATAGGATTTCCAAAGCATCTTGTGATGTGGCAACAATCAACAATCAAGATTTCAACATGAGAGATGAATGGTGGAGATGGAAGAAGTTAGAAAGAATCATGGAGGATGTTCCCTTGACCAAGGGCAACATACCAAGTGTATGAGGGAATAAAATGTGTGAAAGAGCCAAGTGTCCAAAGTTTGTTTTGGAATTGGTTGAGGATAATTGAAATTTAAATATTAGACATATTTAAATTCATGTGACATTTGATGATGTGGCAAGAGGAAAAGTTGGAGACATGTGCTTAAATTCTAATTTGGGATTTAAATTTAGTGAAAAGATTATTAATTAAATAAAACAAACTATTGACATTTGTTTATTTAATTAAATTTTGAGGAATGTGGTTTAAGATGGTAGAATTAGAAAGTATGAACTATATAAATAAATTTAGAATTTATTTATAAGTAGATGAAATAAAAGATTTATTAATTAATAACTGGTATTTAATTAATTGATTTTCTTGACTGATTTTAGGTGTATATAGGGACTAATTCGTCCAGAATGGCGAATGAGTCCCACCAGGCCTAAAAATCAGGATCAATAGCATTTCACAAGTCATTTCAAATCTCCAACAAGTTTACAGGTGCATCTCTTCAGTTTCATTCATTTATGTTGTGGTTTAATTATATTTCTAGGTGCTTTTGGATTACATAATGTGTTTTCAAACAAATTACATTTCTTAGGTTTTGCATACTTAATCAATCAATTTCATCATCTAGTTGCATTTAGATCATCACATTTTGTCTTAATTTCATCATACATATCTTAGTTTGAGTGAACCACCTAGATTTTGGGTGTGGGATCTATCTCTTTTCATTAGGTGAAAGACCCTAATTGAGCAAAAGAGAGTCATAGCATTCCCTACACCATAAAATCTATGGTTCACAGGTACATTCGTATCAAGACACCAATGATCATTTCATCTCATTACAAAAGAAGGGTCCATTTCTACCATCACAAAATTGTATTAATATCAAGTTAAAATGTATAATACAACATAGCTTACCACTAAGGTCCTTATCAATGCATTGACTAGAAAGAACTTCACCCATCATTTTGGGTAAGAAGCAATGAAGTTTTATAACATGCAACTTGAACTACTTGGAGACAAATCACACAAGCCACATTGTCAAATTGAATCTAATGGGTATCATTTGGAACCTAAACTTAAAATGATCAAATTATGTGAGAACAATTATTTAGTAGAATTCCCTAAAGATGAGTTGTCATGGCTTTCTATGGTCATAGAATATGCACAAAATAGATTTGTTGAAATGTCCTTGGAAAATTTCAAGCAAGTGCAATTGACATGTATAAAGTTAGTCTCAATTTCCCCCCCTACCTTCTCCTTAATTGTGCCAAAATAGGAGCTCTATAATAGGGTACAACATCTATAACAACATAATGAAAGCCATTTTTTTTAGATATTATAGATGTAATATCTATTTCCTTTTATCTCTCTTTTCTCTCTCTCCCTCTACGTCTTGGTCTCTCTACATCTCTTTCTCTCACCCTCTATGTGTGTGTCTCTATCGACCTCTTCCCTCTTTGTATATCCATCTCTTTCTCAAGTCCTCTCTATTTGTTCTTTATGTCTCACTCTATTTTTTTCCTCTATCTCCTTAACCCCCCGCCCCCTCTCTCTTGCTCTTCCCCCCTTTATCTCTCCTCTTTCTATCCCTATCTCTCCTTCTTTATTGCAAACACAACATGAGACTGTTGGTAATGGAGCATGATCATCTTCCTCATTTAGAGGTTTTGTTTGTTGTGTTTGGATCCTTGTAAGAGGATGCATAATTGATTTGAAGTTATCACTTCTCCATTGAGACTTTTGTTAAACAAACAACATCATTTACTAAATGGCCTACCAATCTTATCTCTCTCTCCCTCTACCTTTTGGTCTCTCTATCTCTTTGCAACATGTATCTCTCTCTCTCTCTCTATGTGTGTGTGTGTGTGCGTCTCTCTCTATCTCCCTCTACCCTCTTTGTATATCCCTCTCTTTCTCGGGTCCTCTCTATTTATTTTTATGTCCTACTATTTTTTCCTCTATCTCCTTAACCCCCTTTCTCTCGCTCTTCCTCCCTCTATCTCTCCCTCTTTCTATTGCAAACATAACCCCCTCTCGCTCTTCCCCCCTCTATCTCTCTCTTTCTATTGCAAGCACAACCCCCTTTCTCGCTCTTCCCCCTTCTATCTCTCCCTCTTTCTATTGTAAACACAACCCCCTCTCTCGCCCCTCCATCGCCCGTCCTCCACACCCCTCCCTTCTATCTCTCCCTCTTTCTATTACAAACAACCCTCTCTCTCGCTCTTCCCCCCTCTATCTCTCCCTCTCTCTATTGCAAACATAATATGAGACTATTGGTAATGGAGCATGGTTATCTTCCTTATTTAGAGGTTTTGTTCCAGTAGTGTTTGGATCCTTATAAGAAGATGAATAGTTGATTTGAAGCTATCACCTCTCCATTTAAATTTTTGTTAAATAAACATCATCGTTTACTAAATGACCTTGTATATTACAAAATGTTGATCTATTGGAATGACACATCTACCCTATTATAAAATAAAATAAATTACATAGGTTTTGTTTTTTATATCATCAATTCAATTCACATTTGTTACCTCAACTCCAAACATAAACTACGTACTCTACCTAATCACCAGCAGGAACTCACGTAATGCTTCGAACTCGTTTAATGTGTCTAATTAATTAATTATTTATCCTCGGTAAAACATCTGGGAGAGGCACGACACTGATAAACAACCAAAAAATAAAAGGTTTCAACAGATGTTTCATATATATTAAGTTCTTGAGTACCCCTGCAAGATGGTATATCTACACATTCAGGTATGGCTCCCACAATACGCCAACCCATGAAGCGGGTAAACTAAAAATCCCCAACTAAAAAGCTATCAGTCAGTGTTTTAAGTGTGCTGGATTACTCTGAGTTTTTTTCATGGCGACTCACAAGAGCCAGCTCCACGAATATACACAGAAGCGGCATATGGCAAACCCGGTCTATGAGACTGTAAATGAGGGTTTTGATCATCTTCCAAGTTTTAAATGTTTTGTCACCGTCGATGGGTCGAGATACGGATCTAGTGGTAGTTACACGCATAAAAAAGAAGCACAGCAGTCGGCTGCTCAGGTTGCCATACAGGATTTGGCCACCAAAGAATCTGACAACCAATTTGAGGTAACTTTTTTTTTTAATTATTGAAGTGACCCAAAATGCTCAAAAGATTTTTTTATTCTAAAAGCAATCTCCTTATGACAGATTCCAAAGGGGTTTTATATTGGCAGTTACGCAGAGTAATAATGTGAGCATTTTTAGTTGTAGAAGCAATAAAAAACCTATTTTTTTTCAGGGGTATTGAAGGGCATATTTTAGAACCTTGTATGAAGGGGTTTTTTTATTTGTTTATGGATAATTAGGCCTTACCGTTTTTAGGGAAGGCTATTTCTGTGCATTGCTTATGAACAAGAAGTTTGTGTCACATGCTATTGCTTGCATGGCAGATCACTGAGTGTTTCCACTGGCTAATGCAGTAACTTGGTTAAGTAAGATGTGTTTAATGTGGTTTTGCTACCTGAGCCTCACCAGCTTAAAATAAAAAATTGTATACCTTAATGTTGAGCTCGTATGGCTTGGGCTAGTGAGACCCAATTTGGGCCTAGGCAAAAACCCGACAAGACTCATTACTGCAGTAATTGCAAAATTTATTAGTCACTGAGAAATAAACCAAAGTCATCAAAATTGCGCAAAATGAGTCCTCTGTATTATAAAAAATGTTTTTCTGTTTCAAGCTGACAGACAGAAACGAAGACGTTGGAATGAAGGGATTGCGCAGGTAGCAGGGATGTGTAGGCAGTTTTACAACTTCTAAGATTTATTTCCCATATTTTTATTTCATTGAGTGCTTTCTCTTTAGTTTCAGGCTAACTTGCAAGCCCTATGGACTTGTCACTCGAGCTTCTCCAGAGATTAGCCAAGTTTCCTAGGTTGAGCCAGTTAGACTAGTTTTAACTGGTTTAGCTTGGGACTCATTAACTGTTCATGCTCAACTTAGTCAGGCCTGTTATTCTTTCAAATCTCTCCTATGGGAGTGTGACGCTAAGGAAATCGTTGTCTTTTTGGAAAGAATGAGTGAACTTGGGACCACATTCTCCTCTTTAGTACAATTTTGCAAATTAAAGTGATTTTTTTCAAAACCCAGAGAGTCTCATAACTATGGTATATGATGCATGTGCACATATGCATGTGCATAATGGTGCACATGTATGCGCACATGCTTACAGACACACATAGTATTTCCTCTTGCATTAACTGCAAATATTTGATGTTCGCTGGTGAGTTGATTAGAAATAAAAATTTGGAATTGTACAAGACACCTATTTACCATATATGTGGTTAATTTCATATGTTTTTGGCACGATTATTTTCCCAAATGAGAATAACAATCAATATGCTTCTCTTTGAGTTAATGCTAGGATTATTTTTGAAGAATAGGGATTTGGGGTTGTGACCAAATGCTGACACTGTGGTTGGATTGGTTTCTTAGTGTCATCTGTTTGTGTGGTCATGAATGCAGTTGCTTGCATGCGTTTTCTGAGTACTTAGGGATGGTAGATTTTCTAGTGAGAGGGTTTGAATCTCTGCGGGGAGGAAGCAGAAATATTTAAAATTGTTTTGTGCTTTTCTGGATGGAAAAGCTATAATTTTGACCTTGTCTCCCAACTGATACAGGATTTTTTCTGAGTTTGGCAATTTAAAGGCAAGCTTACCCCTAGAACTTGCCAAAAATGCAGTGAAATTCGCTTTGCTTTGCCTTCATAACATTGTGGAGCTGATTTTATGCAAGCTATGTAAGCCTTGATGGGTATAGTAACTTGTATATCTAAATGAAAATAGGGAGCATAAATTGTAAGCTAAAACTAAGCTTAAAACATTAAGAAGGGAGGCACGGGCCTTATAAAATAGTGATTTTCTATGTTCCAGTTTTGGGAATGGGAGATGGGGGGACATTGGGAATGGCAGCTGTATATAGGGGCAGAGCTACCTTCTTTGTTGTGATATAAGGTGGTGCCGAGTTGTGGAGCCCACACCACCAAGCCCAACTTAAGGCCTTCAAGACCATATGGACCTTCATGGCACATGCCTTTTTTTATAATTTTATCACTGTGTTTTCGTCAACACCAAGTCCTCACTATTTCTGATCAAATCTTCATTCTTCAAACACGGAAGGGTGAAATTGGAGAATCTTACCAGTCTAAATGATGAGTGCTGCACGGTTGAAGACAGGAATATTGTCATTCTTGAATCTTTTTATTTATTTTCTTCTCTGTTTTCTTACTTCTAGAAGATGAGTTTTTAGAAACTCACAGCAGTGAGCAGAAACTCACAAACATTATGAAAAGTTGATAAAAGTGAACATCCACTACCACTCCACCCTCACTACTTCCGCCATTCTCAACTAAGCCTGAGTGTTTGTTGACGAATGAATTAAGAAATATTTGAACTCCGATTTCTTAAACTTAAGAGAGTGCATCTGAGTAAACAAAAACGGTAACAGCTGTTTTAATAGTCTATTTTGCCTTTAATACCATGTAAATATTTCTTCTTTCATCTGAGGTTAACCATTTGTACATGCCATCATGTTGTCTACCTGTTTAATTTTTTTTTCCCTGTCTTTATGAATATTTCAGTGTTTTTTAGTTTTCCATTTTCTTCTGATTTATTCTTGAGTAATTGAATTCTATTTATACTTTTGATTTACTGAGTCAATCCTGAGTCCCAAGTAATTCTACTATGCTTTTTTATGGGTGTAGTAGCTGACAGCCTCAGTAAGTCCCAAATGAGATTGAAATCACTCCTTAACTAGAAAGGAGTTTTCTTATGTCAATTGAGACGAACTGTCAAATCTCATCAGTTGCTTGGTGGGCTGTTTCTGAGGATTGAAAAATATCATTACTTTTGGGATTTTTTATTTGCTGCTGCTCCAAGTCATAAGGTGATATGCCTTGATTCCTGTGAGGGAGGAGGGCAATTGCATCATCACGTAAATGACTGATTCAGTAATAGCGAGGTCAATAGGGTAGTAGACTTGCGTTCTTAGACACGTCTTATGGGCCAAGGCACCCTACATTTCAACTAGATAAATTTACACAGTTTGCAAACTTTCTAAGTCAGCATAGGCCTCAACCGTGGTAGGCAAGTATATTTTGATGTTGAGGTGCTGGCTCAAAAAAACTTGTTTGGGGCTTTGTAGTTGATGCTCTGTGTTATGGGAATATGTTCCAAAGATATGTTGCAATTGGTTGAACATATGATGCTGTTCATTTTATTTAAAATCCTAATATTTTCAAATATCAAGGAATATACTAATTGCATTGTTCAATTGTTTCTGACGATGAAGCAGGAGGTAATTGGCAAAAAACTACTCAGAGAACTTCTTGTAACGATAGGCATACGTTCTCCTACATATTCTTCTACAATTACGGGAGTTGCACATTCTCGAGATATTACTGCAACAGTGCAAATTGGAGAGCTTTCCTATGTTGGTGGTGTTGCAAAAACTAAGAAGGATGCTGAATCGAAGGCTGCCTTTGTAGCATATCAAAGTATCAAAGAACAAATCGGTGGGTTACATCATTGTTTGCATTTTCTTTAGCCAACTGCATATTTATTAGTTATCCTGATTGTTCTTGTGACGTCATAAATGCTATTTGTAGTCACTCAAACCACTGACCTGTTGAAATCTGTTACAGGTGATCCTCAATTCCTGCTTCTACTTAAGGCTGAAAGCAGGGCGAATCATGAGTTGAAACAGCCTACTGAAGAGTGCAAGGGTATTAATCTTGAATCGAGGACAATAACAAACAGTTGTCCTTGCAATAAATTCTTAGTTGGAAACAACCCAAAGCAAACTGAGAATTCCTGCGAAATGTCAATTATGGAGAATGCAAGTGCAGTTGAAAAGGGCCCTGGAAATTTAAATGCAAATGATGAAAATTCAGCAGCTTTAATAGAACCACATAACCTGCGTGAGCGAGAAAATCTTCTGATTCTGCCAGAGCAGGAAGAAACCGAAGCACAGAAGCAAGGTGTGCAGGAGGTTAATTTAAGTGCAGTTGAAAAAAACCCTGGAAATTCAAATGCAAATGATGAAAATTCAGCATCTTCAATAGAACCACATAACCCGCGTGAGCAAGAAAATTTTCCGATTCTGCCACAGCAGGAAGAGACTGAAGCACAGAAGCAAGGTGTGCAGGAGGTTAATTTAAGTGCAGTTGTAAAGGGCCCTGGAAATTCAAATGCAAATGATGAAAATTCAGCACCTTCAGTAGAACCACATAACCCGCTTGAGCAAGAAAATCTTCCGATTCTGCCAGAGCAGGAAGAGACCAAAGCACAGAAGCAAGGTGTGCAGGAGGTTAATTTAAGTGCAGTTGAAAAGGGCCCTGGAAATTCAAATGCAAATGATGAAAATTCAGCACCTTCAATAGAACCACATAACCAGCTTGCACAAGAAAATCTTCTGATTCTGCCAAAGCGGGAAGAGACTGAAGCACAGAAGCAAGGTGTGCAGGAAGTTAATTTAAAAGATTCTATAAGCAAGAGAAGTAGAAGTGATGATGAGAATTGTGAACAGATAAGTGGAAAGACGAAAAAAGAAAAAAAATAAAAAGAACCTCTAAAATGTTTGAATTTGCTGGTTTGAGTGATTATGATCGGGGAGGAAGTAATTTTTGATCGGAAGTCAAAATCAGGCTACTGTTTTCACGTGGTTCGAGTCTGATTACATGGAGCTCAAAGAAGCAAGGTCCACTTTGCTTCTTTCATCTACAGGAGCAAAATACATTTTGGGCACTCCATCAGCATGTACACAACATTATGGCTCTAGAAAGTTTTAGAAGAAATCGGGAGAAACACAAACAGCCTATAGTTATTTTTTGTGATCAAAGGCTAAGAATCGAGTTTATCTTTTAGCAGGTCAAAGCATTTTGATTTGAAGAAAGAGGTTTTATTGAAGTATGTAAACACTCAAGAACAAGTAGCGGATATCTTTATTAAAGTAAGTTGGATCAAGGATTATGTTGGATAAAAATTGATGATACCTCTTTGGCAATAGTCAAAAGCTATTTATAGAGAGATGTTTTATAGGTTTTTATTTTTAAATTAGTCATGTTTATTTTAGAATAAGTCAGTTTCTATTTTTAGGATAAGTTTTGTCATTTTAAAAGCTATTTTTAACAATTGATGTACTGATTTTTAGTTGGCCAATTTTGTTAGTGATTTCAATGCCTTTTTTAGAGCTTTAAAAACACTCTGTTTTGAGCAGCCTGATAAGTTGCATGATAGGTGATGGTTTTAGCTGATATTTTTCTGTTATTTTTTGGGTGTCTCAAACTCTATATTTTATATTAATTTCCCCTATTACAGTATGTAATAAGTCAATTCAGAGTAAATTTTGATGTTTTTAGAGTTTATATTGATCACTCAATTCTGAACTGTGTATAGCATTTTTCTTTTTCTGGTATAAGTTGTTTATGGTGAATAATATATGCTGTGAATACATGTTTACTATTGTTTAGAGGGAGTTTTTTTATTGGCTTTAAAGATTGTTTTGGTTGAAGAGTTAGATGTGGGTTATAAATTCTTCACGTCTTCCTTTTTTTTTTTTTTTTTTTTAAGACTGCAGGATTCACGTCTTCCTTGTTATCATATTTTTTTCTTCTTCTTTGTTGTGCTTTAAGTTTACTGATGAATTAAAAGGCAACTCTGGTGTATCTTGTACGAGGCCTTAGGCATCTAAAGAAAGTATTGCAGTCCCGAGTTTCAAGATTTCTAGTATGCGCAGATTATGCAAACCATGATTGCAAGGAACTGTGATTACTTGTATGACTTCTTATTAATCGGGGCTGAAAGTGAAACTCCAAACAACTTGCAACAAGCTTGGCCTTGAGTAAGATATAAAACTTGTTGCCCATTTTTTGACATGACTCGCTAGAACATGTAGAAACTGGTGTTTGACACAATCAGGGCAAAACTCTACTGGGAGAAAGTGAATTTGTGATGCATTTTTAATTTTTTTGGGTCTTGTCTTGTGAGGTTTGTTTGCTGCACTGTTTGTGTTTAGGGCTCATGTGAGGTTTGTTTGGTATGTTTGTGCTGTGAAATAGATGGGTTTTTATTGTTCGGTCACTCATGAAATTGTGGGATATTTTGCAGATATTCAGCTGTATATTTTGGGTATGTGCTAGCCCAAGCTGCTAGGGTTCAGAATTGTAGATTTTAGAAAGAAAAACAATTGTTAAATTGAGGTATATATATACTGTATTACTAGCAAAGTTGCATGGACACAGATATGGTATTTATTACTAATACGACTACTTTTTAAGATCCCCTAATCTATATATATAAATATAACAAATATGTATAAAAATTATTGAATTATAATATATGTATATTTTAATACATAACTTTTAATTATTATTTATTATTAAATATTTAAATTTTGATATATTTTTAATTTAGTTTAGTTTATTTTATAAAAATGTTAAAATATTTGAATGTTATTGATTATTGATTTAATTTATTTTAAATTTAAATTTCAGTTTAAACGTGAAAGTAGGGTTTTGAAAAACCCATTTGCTTTGTTTGGACGATTAGGGTGTTTTTGAAGATGACATCTCATTGTTGGATTTTGGTTTAGGTTTTTAGCGACAAAACTACAAGGAATTATTCGTCTTTGGAAAGGCTAGGCTTTCAAGAGTGGTTTCTAATGGTGGTGTTAAGGGCTCTTTGGCTTGTCTGGGCCTCAAAGAGAGCCTTCTCTAGACTCTAGCAAGACAAAGAACATTTCAAGATGATGTAATGGCACACAACCGAAGCATGGAATTTGGGAAGCTTAAAATACAAGTGGAAAGAATTTGTTCGGTGCATGCTTTTTACTTGGAAACGACACATTTTTCAGAATGTTTTTTTATTAATCAAAGCTGAAATGTTTAAAAAATAATACAGCAGTCAAAATTTAAGAGGAAAGAATTTGGTAGGAGATGGATTTTTCATGCTTTTTATTTGGAAACAACACATTTTTCAGAATGCTTTTTGTATTAATCAAAGCTGGAATATTATAAAAAACAATAGAGGAGTTCAACAAGGAATTGTCTAGAAAATAGGAATAAGGAAGTAACATTAAGGGAGAGGTGCCAATCTTGGGCATAGGATGTATCATGGGTATAGTTTTGGACAGCCTGGGCCCAGTTTGGGGCCCACTTTTGAGCAATAAAAGTGCCAATAAATTTACACTTAATATTCAACTACAAATCATTTTAATTCAAAAAGTACACAAATTGATCAATCATGTGATGCCACATCAGCATACCAATATTACATGACTTAGTGACCCACTATCAATCGATGACACATTTTGGCTCTTTTTTGTGGTTTTTGAAAAATGGTTTGAAAACATTGACAAACGTGCCCAATTTTTGTGAGAAAAAAATGGGGGAGTGCTAGCTGGATTGTGTAGGTACGTGTGACAAAATTTGATCGATTTCAATGTTGGTGACGTAGACCCCTTGCTCAACATCACCCTACCCACCATTTGGTGTGGCTCTAAAATTACTATAATTCTTGGTATGGGCGGGTACAATTTCCAAGATGTATTTGGGTGTGGAGTTAGGATTCCTAGTTGCAAGAATGGGTTGAAGCTCCTTTAGGGGTGAAGGTGTCCAGTACCTCTCTGCAACTAGTAATTCTAAATCTAAACTCCTCGTTTGTTCCTTCCATCAAGAAATAATGTTTGTTCTTGCCTTCCCACCTTCCAACCATCCATCCATCCAACGAACCTTTCTTCCCACCAATAGGCCAGGGCCCTTTAGTGGGCCAAGTTCCCTAACCACCCACTTTCCACCCTTAACCTTGGCCCGAAGGGGAGGGATCCCTGGAACCTCGACCCAGAGGCAAACTTTGGGCCTTTCGTCCAATAAAAAAGAATGGTTGGTCCCAACCCCACCTAAGGCTCGCTTAACATCACCCTACCCACCATTAGGCGTGGCTCTGAAATTACTATAATTCTTGGTACGGGTGGGTACGATTTCCAAGATGTATTTGGGTGTGTTGTGCTCGTATTCGTATTGGGTATGTTGATACATATACCAAGGGAGGGGGGTCATGTATCCTACAACCTCGATTGCTAGCACTGCAAATTTTGTGGATTATTGAAAACCCTTAGGCATTTTGTTACTGATTTGTATATATTGAAAAAAAAGTGATATGCTTGGGATAGGTTCATTGCATACACAACTTGATCTTATATATTTGAGGTCCTTGTTAAGGACGACACAACGGTACCATCCAATTCCATGACACCTACACTGTGTAGTAGACTCTAGAAGCTTTAGATGTAGAAGAAATTTATAATTTATAATTTTTATTGATAATGAAATTTGAAGTTTGTGTATTAAAATAATTCTTTGATTTATGAGGTGTATTGAACTCTAATTTTAATCTATATATGAAGGAAATGAGTAATGTGTTATATAAACAGAGTAATTTGAATATTTTAAAGATTTTTTTTTAAAATAATGTATTTTTTAATGTTTGATAATTTTATTGAGTTATTGCAAGTTTTAAAATATTTAAAATATTTTTCATCAGCTGAGTTATTGTCAAGTCTGTATTTTTTAATTATGATGCAAACATCTTTGGCATATCGAATTGTTTACTTTTGAGTTTTGGTTTTGGAGAGAGCTATAGACAGCAATTGATCTGCTTTCAAGGCAAAATGTATAATAGTTTGCTGTCTTGTTGTAGCAAACAAATTTGAACTTGTGATATAATCTTTTAGCTTTACTATGATTTTTTACCATAAAAAAATTGTAGAACTTACATATACTTTGTAAATATACTATGTGGACAATAATTTTTAATATTTGATTTCATATTTTTGCAAATTATTTATTCCTATGTAGATATAATGGATACATGCAAGCAAAGTGTGGAAACATATACAAATGCATGTGATTTTTTTGACAAAATATCAGCGAAATGCAGTTTCATTGACTTTAATGGTTGCAATACATAAAGTTTGGTTTATGATGTGATTTTCTAAAATTTTGGTGCATGTATGCATTTTATTTATTGGGCTGAATAGGAGATTGTGTAAAAATATTATTCATTGCCATTAGCTTCCTCCCTACTTGGTTACATAGCTAATGGCTTCCACATGCTACAATAGATTGAAATAACATTTACCATGGGGTTAGAAATATAGCAATTGCTGAAATAAGTGAAACATATTAGTTTTAGCATATATTGTCAATAGCTTGTGTCAATCAATTATGTTCAAATGTTCAAGACTTTATCATTGTATCTTCTTTCTTTTTGTTAAGAGAAAACCCTAGACTAGAGTTCAAGTTTTTATACTCTATTATATGTAGTAAGCTTATGTGTGTTGCAAGAAAAAGGGAGAATTTAGAGGAGTAATTATAAATCAAGTTATAAGAAATTACATACAATTATATACACTAATTTAGATAAAATCATATATTAATATATCTTAGTGGCTTACACATGTCTTATAATTCATTCTTGATTCTTATCCTTATTATTTTCCTTATTCTCACATGTATAATTCATACGGTTTGTGCTCTTATTTCCTGCATTTCCCTTATTTATATAGCCTCTTAACATCTCTTCATAGTGCCTTTCCATCACATCCTTTCATAATCACTTAATTATCATCTTTTCATAAATTTACCTTTTCCTTTATAACCTATTTAGGTACATCAGAGGTGTTTTTCTACTACTTAAGTGGTATATAATAGATATATGGGTTTAGAAATCATCCAAATTATGTGGTATTGTAAAACCTCTTGTATGTTGCCAACATTCTCCCTAGGTGTAAGACATTGTTTTGTTCTTAAGATAACTTGGTGAAACCACTTAACCTTCAAGAGGTAATGATGATGGCATTTCTTGCCATGGATCTTCATCTATATGAGCAAAAGTTTGCATTACACCTCCTTTTTATCGTGTTAGTTTTCCATTTTATTTGCATATTTGCCCTTGTTCTGTACTTATGGGGTTATGCTCTATGAAACCCCTTTTTTCTACTACTTATCCTACTTCCAAATTAAGGGAAGTATCTTCTCTACCTTGATTTTATAATTAAATTTGAGTTTGTATGGCCTTTTCCTTTGAGGTGTTACATCTCTAGTGATCAACATCATGCCTTTTTCTTCCACTTCCACCTTTATGGTCCTGGGTTCCTTTCTCATCCATTCTAGACCAATTGTTTCTATTTGTAGAAGATGACCTACTTTAGGTGGTGTTGCTACTATTCCTTGTAGCATGAACTTGACGGGTTCCAATTATTTGGAACCTCTTGTGGTGCCATCTTGAAGTTACTATTCTTAATTTACCTTTGTGCTTGTAAGATTTGACTATGGAGATAGACACCAAAGATCTAAAGAACTATGGAAAGCACAAAATACTCAAAAGATCAATATGACAAGAGTAAATTGTATTCCTATCAATGAATGCAAAAAGAGTCAATGTACAATGTAGTAGAGACCCATTGGTTATATAACCAAGGAGAGATCTAAGATGTCATAAGATTATGACAAGTGTCTTAATCATATGACATGAGACAAATAATCACAACTACCTAGGTCACGTGTTAGTTTTCAAAAGATAAGATAACAACTAATAACAACTAACACCTCCTAGAAAGAATCTTAGAACCTAAGTAAACTTAACATATGAATATGTCCTCTAATTACTTAGTAAATGAATTAACTAGGTACAAGACATTTATTCACACTAACACCCACCCTTAAGTGCAACTTAGGGGGAAAATTATTATGCAAATGACTCAAGGATGGGTCTTGGCCATGAGTCCATGTTAGGTACCCATGTACAAGTGCAATGCAATCCCTCACAAATGGGGAAAAGGAGAAAACCCAATGGGAAAAAAATCCTCCCCAAAAGAGAAACAAAACAAAAATTGCTCTCAAAAAATATGACAAAACCTCGAGTGAGGAAAAATTCCCCCCCAAAAGAGAATGAAGAAGATCAAATGACCCCCTCTTGAAGAAACATCTCGCACCCCCAAGAGCGCTCACAAATGGTGATATGCACTCTCAGTGAAGGGTTTGGTGAAGATATCTGCAACTTGTTTTGCTATAGGACAATACTGCAAATTAATGACCTGCTCCTATATCAACTCCCTGATGTAGTGCATATGGATCTCGATGTGTTTGGTCCGTTGATGTTGAATCGGGTTCTTCGAGATCTGGATGGTACTCTGATTGTCACAATGGAGGAGGACCATAGGCTGTGGAACAGTGAAGCCAAACTCAGTCAGAATATTTTGAAGCCAAATAGCCACAATAGTGGCATTAACAGCTCCTCGATACTCAACCTTAGTTGAAGAGAGAGCAATAACATGTTGCTTCTTACTGTGCCAACAAATGGAGCCAAAACCAAGGTGAAAGTTGTATCCGGAAGTGGACTTATGATCATCAAGATTGCCAACCCAATCCAAATTTGTATATCCAACCAAGTTGAGTCTTGTACCTATTGCATAGTGAATCCCATAATGTGGTGTACCATGTATGTAATGCAAGACGCGTTTGGAAACTTTGCAATGAAGCTTATGTGGTTCCTACATAAAGCATGAAACCATGCCAATTGCAAAGGAAATATCAGGGTGTGTGTGAGTCAAGTAGATGAGGCTCCCAACAAGCTGACAATACAAAGTGTCATCAATGAGTGGAGTAGAACACTTGGCCTCAAGTTTGACTCCTACCAAAAAGGGAGTAGGGTTGGCCTTACAATCAAACATGTGGAACTGAGTTGGAAGGTCAAGAGCATACCTGGGTTATGCAAGAGTGATCCTGGAAGAGGAATGCGTGATCTCAATCTCGAGAAAGTAGTCCAAGAGGCCCAAGTCAATCATAGAAAACTTGTCATGCAAAGAAGATTTGACTCTGCCAATGATGGATGATATACTCCCAATAATGATCATGTCATCAACATAGAGAACAAGAAGCAAGTGAGAGTCATCTTGTCCCAAAATATAGACATTCGAATTCGAGTGGCACCTAGAGAATCCCGTCGAGAGAAGAAAGGAGTCCATCTTGGCATACCAAGCCTGAGGGGCCTATTTGAGGCCATAGAGAGACTTCCACAATCTGCAAACCAAAGAAGAATCCTGAACAAATCCCTACGGATGCTCCATGTAAATGTCCTCTGAAAGATCTCCATGAAGAAATGCACTCTTCACATCCATCTGATGAACAACCCATCCATGAGCTGCTGCAATGGAAAGAGTCAAGCGAATGGAGTTCATCTTAGCAATAGGGGCAAAGGTTTCTATGTAATCAATACTAGGAACCTATGAGAAACCTTTAGCCACAAGTTGTGCTTTGAACTTGTCCACTATTCCATCCATTGCATATTTGATCTGATAAATCTACTTACATCGAACCATTCTCCTCCCCTTAGGAAGAGGAACTTACTCCCATGTGTGATTCTTCATCAAGGAACTATACTCCTCCATTGCTCAATCCCACTCAGGAATGCCTGATACCTCCTTGAAGGATTGTGGATCTGAAGCAGTAGCAATGTAGACATGTGGAATATGTTCATGTTGTGACTGAGTCCTTCGAGTGTCTGTAGTATCCCTAACAAGATTTCCTATTGAATTGAGAGTCTATCGAGCCCAACGAGGTCGAGAAGATGATGGGGATGAAGGACAAGAATCTTGAACCTCAGAATGAGAACCCTGCGAAGGTGCAACCTTGCGAGTAGGAGGTGAGGTAGAATCAGTTGAGTCACTATCATCTCAGTCCACTGTGGAGGAAGGATGAGGAGGATCAGAGGTCAAGCTAGGAGAGCTTTCCTCAAAGTAAACATTCCTCTCGATGAAGAGCTCATGTGTCTCTGGATCCAAGAGTCAAAACCATTTGACACCATCTGGATATCCAACAAAGATGCAAGGCCTGCTTTGAGGTTCCAAAGCCTTGCACTTCTTTGGAGGAATGCGTGCCCAAGCTGGATAGCCAAAAACTCAAAAATGTTGCACAATTGGTTTCTTACCACACCAAGCCTCAAAAGGAGTCATTCCTTTTGATGCCTTGTGGGGAACCCGATTCTTAATGTATGTAGCACAATTAATGACTTTAGCCCAAAATTTTGGACCAAGAGAATGATCATGAATCATGCAGCTAACCATTTCCTTGAGGGTCCTGGTTTTCCTCTCAACAACACCATTTTGTTGTGGCTTGTATGCAACTGAATGATGCAGATCGATCCCTTCAAGAGTACAAAATTGCACAAGGTTGTGGTTCACATATTATCAACCATTGTTAGTAAAAATAATCTTGATATACTTTCCAGATTGCTTCTCAGCATGAGCCTTGAAGGTTTGAAACTTGTCAAAGAATTCATTCTTTTGGCGAAGCAAGTAGACCAAAGTGAATCTGAAGTTTTCATCAATGAAGGTGAGTGCATAATGCGCCTTGCTAAAGGAAAAAAATTGGAAATGGGCCCGCTAGATCACTATGAACCAATTGAAGAACTTCTAAAGCCCTCCAAGACTTCCCTCTATCAAACTTCTCTTCTGGATGCTTACCCATTGCACAACCTGGACATACATCATTTGAAAAGCTGATGCGAGGGAGACCTATGACCATATCCTATGAGCTAAGCTGCTGAAGATAGCGGTAGTTAAGATGTCTAAACCGCTTATGCCATAACTTACTCACTGAATCTAAATGAGTAAGTAGTGTTGTAGAAGGAGAACATGGCACAAAGTGAGAAAATTGATATAGCCAAGACTCATGATTGGCCTTTCCCACTACAACCAAGGCATTATCCTCAAGATCTTTGACCACAATTGTGTCTTGAGAAAACTCAACTTTCTTTCTATTCCCAAGATGAGTGATTTGGTAGACTGAAAGAAGTTTGGCACACAAGTCAGGAATACAAAGAACATTCTCAAATGATCCATCATCCATGTCAACCAAACATTTTCCAATAACTTCCACCTAAGTATCATCACTTGTAAGAATGTGTGGAACTGTACAAGGCTCCAATGAAGAAAACTGTTCTCTATCAGAACCCATGTGATGTGTAGCACCTGAGTCAAGTATCCATTGTTGTGACAATCATGTGGCTGTAACAAGTGCCCCTCCTTTTCCTTTCTTTGATTGTGAAGTGGAAGGAGATGCTTCCTTTTTGTAGGAAGATGGAAAATTGATGCTATTCTTCTTGAGGAGATTAGTCAATTCATCAACTTGCTTAGCATGATAACGATGCTCATCATGACCAACTCTCTTGCAATATGCACAAGTCAGTTTCTCCTTCTTTTATGAATTCCCATTCTTGGATGATAATGAAGAGTCTCCTTGCTGAGGAGAAGAGGATTTTGTTTGATCTTTGCATGGCTTATTATTTGATTGCTTTTGTTTCTTATTAGATCCTGACCCATGTCCTGCCACCAAAGCTTGTGACTTGGATGACTTGAGAATACCCATAGTGATCAACTTTGATTGTTTAAACATCAACATCTCTGTAAATGAATCAAATGAAGGTGTAGTATAGGTACTTCCCATAGTCAATCGATGAGTCTGAAAACTAGAAACAAAAGTTGCATATTCTAAAGGAAGTTTGTCCAACAAATTGAAAACCAACTATGCATCCTTCTTATCAATACCACAATCTTTGAGTTGTGCTCTTAGTTCATTAGCCTTATTTACATAGTCTTGAATTGTAGCAAAATTCTTTGGATCTAGATTAGTGAGATCATTATCAAGTTTGTATCCCTTGATCTCATCAACTTTTCCATACAATTGAGCAAGTTTATCCCAAGCTTCTTTAGCTGATTTACACTTATCAATATGAAAGATAAGATCAGGAGAAACATATTTCCTGAGAGTTCCAAGGGCCATAGTAATTTTAATGAGCCATTCACTTTTTAAATTTGGATCAATTGGTTTTGGAACGAATCCATCAATGTAGTGAATTAATCCCTTTTCCATTCGTTTACTCCATGCATTTATTTTCCATGTTGCATAGTTATGTGGAGTTAAAAGAGGAAACTTAGGATGACCCATGGCTGAAATTTGAAGAGCACAAGAGAGAACTCAAAGAACAATCACACAACACAACTCCCCTAAATTCACTCAATCAAAGAAAATCCCCCCCCAAGCAAATGATTTGGCACTTTATACTTAGTGCGGTTACAATTGCCACTTGCAAGAAATAGCTAAGTGGCATTTTGATTTCAATGCTTACAATTTCCACAATAAGGCCAGATCCAACTGTGATCAACATGCAAAGATAAAGTTGTGATCTATGCAATACAAATGCCAAAATGAGCCAAATAAGGATATGTGCTAAAAGTACAATTTTTGCTCACAATGAATACAAATTAATAGCACCACTATGAAATTCTAAAAAAAAATGCACTTTTAAAAATAAATTCACTTGAAAAGGAGCCCGTATGAGCTCGAATGGAGCCCTAGAAGTTCCAAAATTGGTGACAACTCAGCAACACTTGTGAAAAATTGAATTTTTTGAAAAATACGTGCATCAAAATTAGAAACAGTTTGCACTAGCGCATAGAGCACAAAAATTAGCCCAAATAAAAAAAATTGCTCTGAAAAAGGAGATTGTAAGGTCGAGTTATGAAGCTTCAAAATTGAACTACAAAATCAAAGTCTCCATCTATGAGGGGGGCCAAAATTTTCAAATGAGCATGCTGATGTCAACAAAACATGAAGCTAAATTTGACGACCATTTGAACATCACATGTGTGCAATAGCTTAAACTTGACGACCGTTTGACCATTGGAGGTTTGCTTGATTGGTCAACGAAATATTCAACTAGAATATTCTCTGTGCCTGGGAATCTTTAATCGCTGCTTGCTATTTTTTTATTTCTGACCGCTGCTTTTATAAAGGGTCGACGAATTTTAAAAGTTCATGCCAGGATTTTTGTTTAAAGAAGTACCCGTTGATACTTATGGCGAGGTCCGCACAGGCCAGTGGCCACGTGCCATGTGACAGCCGAGTACACCTAGTACCTATGCAGGCAGGTAATGTTTGTGGTACCCTACCTACACAAGGTACTAAACACTTTTTTTTTTAAATAAAAAATTTATAATATAAATAAAATTACGAAAAATAATTTTTTTGAATGTTTTTTTTTTACAAAAATATTTCGCAAAAATATAATATATTTTTTTTGCAAAAATAAAAATTGTACTCGACTGTAATAATCGCTGAGCTATACGGCTTGACCAACAAAACATTTTTTTCTCAACGGACAACTTTGTCTAAATTCAATGATTTGGCAATCAATTTAAGGGTTTTTGGCCCTTCTGAATGTGATGGAAATGTTCCTTTTGGATGAAAATGCTCTGAAGTGGTAGCTATCTCCTAGATTTGGAAACCACCTTCAATCTTCAAACCCTTCTAGATTTGGCTTCCAATGTCCAATTGGGATGAAACAAAAGGAAAAATCAACTTTCTCAGACACTATAGACACAATGGTAAGCTTAGATTTGATGCAACAAGCTCCCAAAATGCATTTTCAATATAAAGCCAAAAAAGGAACCCTAAATCATTCAAAAATGCAAAAGAAGAGCATACTCAATGCTTCAAGAAAATACAAGATTGGACTCAAAATATCCCAAAAGACTAACCAAAGGAACTCAACTTGCTTTGATACCATGTAAGACCCTATAGAGACAACCACCCAAGATCTAAAGGCCTATAGAAAACACAAAATACTCAGAAGATCAATATGACAAGAATAAACTGTATTCCTATCAATGAATGCAAAAAGAGTCAATGTACTTGTATGTAGTAGAGACCCCTTGGTTATATAGCCAAGGTGAGACCTAAGATGTCATAGGATTATGAAAAGTGTCTTAATCATATGACATGAGACAACTAATCACAACTACCTAGGTCACATGTGTTAATTGTCAAAAGATAAGATAACAACTAATAACAACTAACACCTTCTAGAAAGAATTTTAGAACCTAAGTAAACTTAACATGTGAATACGTCCCCTAATTACATAGTAAATGAATTAAATAAGTAAAAAACATTTATTCACTCCAACAGTGCCTTTTCAATTGGGAATGTGACAAGAGGCTAGATCCTTATACATAATTGATATGTCTTATCACCTCGATCACAAAAGTTAAATAAGTTAACAAATCTTCTTTTAGCTTATCCCAATCCATTGCTTCTCCTTTATGTTCTTGATGTATATAGTAAGGATGAGGTAGTGACTCTAAAGTCCAATAAAATAAGTGGAACAATACTAATTTGTTTGTTGCTCCCCTTTTATTCCAGAAGTGCTCAAAATATTTAATATGTTTCTTTGGATTGGAATCTCGTTTATAAATAGGCAACTTGTGCATTAGCAATTCCTTCTTTACAAATCTACATTTAATTGCAATCTTTAGATTTCTCCATGTGAGAATGTTTTGCTTATGGGCTTTCCACCATCTTATTGCATTCCTTGGAAATGTAGTATGCAAGGTTGCCATCCAAATCTCCTCACAATATTCTCCTTTCATCATCTTCTCCAATTACTTCTCAACATCCTCAATTCCAACATATTTGGGATAATTCTTATGGTTATGCCATAGAAATATTTTTATATGTAATATAATTCTTCTCCATTCTATCTCATCATTGGTTTCAATACAAACACTACTATTTATTGACATTTTTTTTTGTTTTTCTCTCTTTCCTTTTCTTTTCTATTTATCAATACCCTCTTTCATGCCTCTAAATGTGGGGGGTCACATTCTTTGCAATTTATTTATTCTCTTCTATTTCTAATTAACAATATTACTCCTCTTCCCTTTATTTAAACTATTTCTCAATTCTATTTCTCTTTCTACTTTCATATGCTTAATATATAAGGTGTTGCTTCTCCATAGGATTTCTCCAAGTTTCCTCATGATCCATCAATTCTAGGGACTTTTCCTTTTTCTCAAGATTTTTTGATAAGATAGAGTAATTGAAATAAACAATTAACCAATGTAGATTATAGAATTAAAAGAAAACAAATTCATAGAGACAAAGCATTAACATGGTTCACCCAATGTGGGCTACAACCACAAACAATTATCCAATTTTATTTAAATCTCCAACAAAAACATATAATACATAAACCTGCATCTATTTCTACAACTATGTGCAACTTCAAACACATTCATGTTTTGTTTGTGTACAACTTTTGTTGCATGCTCACTATATAAAACCTATATGCACTCAACCACCCACACGGTACTGCTACATGTTCACTACTCAGAACCACAATCACCATACTCTATAGTCCACACTATTTGCTACATGCAGATTCAACTCCTCATGTGTGATTGTTCACCTCCAATCCACAACGAGAAAACTATTTGTTTTGGGCAGTTATGAAACTGTTTTCAACCAGATTTAATAATAAAATATCCTTTATAAAATTAAGTAGTTTTTGCTTCATCGTGGGCTCCGCCCTTGGGCCCTTGCCAGGGGGTGGTCCCCCTAGACCCCATAGGAGGGGCTCCACCCCTTTTACTCCCCCATTATCTATTTTAGGGGGAAAACATGATTGCCAAAGTCAATAAAATTTCACACCAAAACATGATTAGGCTCCACAAACTAACACTTTTCTCTACCTCCTTTAATTTATCCTCAAACCTATTGTTGTTGGCTACCCTTGCTTAAATGCCCTTATCCTCTACGAAATCATTATCCTCTATCTCTCTCTCATACTACCAGACACTTACTTTTCCCTCTTTTATTGGTCCAAATACCATGGTATCAATGATTCTATTGGTCAATTGGTGATCTCTTAAAATTTCATCTATTTTATTCCTTCTCTTTGTTTATTTTCTTCCTCTAATTTTATGCTCTATATCTCATTGTTTCTACTACTTTATCCATTCAACATATATTATTTATTCAATTCTTTCCCCAAGCATTGCTCCAATTTGTCGTAATAGTCATGTATTTTTGGATCCCCTCCCCTCTCTTTGCCATCGCCTTACGCCTTGTTTCCCAAGGGCTAGTATTTCAATTTGTCTACCGACATCTCTTCATAGCAACTATCAAAATCATGTATAAATATTGTTTCCCAAAATTTGACTTATCCATAGTTTTACTACTAATTTCTTGATTGTGTATGTCCTCATGCAACAAATAAGGTCCCAAAAATAGAACTAAATGTTGACTAAAAAACCTAGGTTATCCAAGTTTTTATACCCTGTTATATGTAGTAAGCCTCAAGATGATGCAATAAAAAGGGAGATGTTATATATAGAATAAGTATAAACCAGATTATAGGGGTTCATCCCATAGTGCAATGGTTAAGTGGTGGCATTATTTATTTGGCCACCAGGGTTCAGACCTTCATTGGGACATTATGATTGCATACACTACATTCATTGATCCACTATGCTCACAAGCTTGATTCGTAGTGTTGAGGCTGTTATTGGCATCAATGCTTTGTTCCAATAATTCATGCCTGATGTTGGATCCCTTGTTTCATGCCGGGGAGGAGATCCCTCGTTTGTGGCCTCAAAAGGGGTATGGCCCTTCACAACCATTCTTACTGATAAAAAAAAAGTATAAACCAAATTATAAGAAAATATATACACATATAAACCAATATACATAAATTTATATATTAATATATTTTAATGGCTTACACATTTTAAAATATTCATTCCTCATGCGTTACTCTCATTAAATTTTTTCCTTATTATCACATATGTAATTTAGATGGTTCATACTCATCTCTTGATGGGACTCAATTTATTAGTGCCAAAATTTGCTTGAGTCCTAGTTCCTTAGTACATTTGGGCTTTATTTTTCCCATCATAGATAATAGATTTGAGAGATCTTCAAGTCGATCTCTCTTTATCAAATTTTCCTAAATGTTGGTCTCTTTCATCCCCCATGTGCCTATCATGTATTGAAAGTTACAAAAATCCCTAAAATATTAAGTGTGGAGGTTTTATTTTCAAATTCCAAAGACTATGATAAATGTTGTAGTTTCTCATCCTACCATACCTTTCCTTTGACCTAAACTCTTTCCCTTGTCTCTTTGAGAGTTTCAAAATTTCTCTTATTGAAATTCTTTTTCTCGAATCCCTGCATTCAATTGATGCTTTACACTAAGTTGCATTTTGGAGTTGTGGTTTCAGTCATTTTCTTATTTGCATCCCTTGTAGCATGAGGTATGACGTATTCTGAATCCTTTTTCAGTGTGCTATTTTTTTAGACTTGTGCCTTTATTCATCTCTTGACTTGCATACCTTATGACATGAACTCCATGGTATTACCCAATTCCTAATATCCCCTTCATGTATCCTCTCAGAGTTGGTAATGAAAAGACACCTTTATTTGTTTGCTTTGGGAACAAGGTATGATGTACTCTCAATCCCCGTTTCCCAACAAGTGGAATGGGTTATGAGTTATACTTGATATTCAAACCTTGAAACTTCATAACTCCTACACTTTGCACTATTCATTCCTACCTACCTCCCTACATGACACATGTTGCCATTATTGACTAGATTTGATGCCACAACTACCCAAAGGATTTTCCCACCCAAAAATAGTTTTCCATCTTAGGGGTGTGATTCATATGTAACTTTAGGTGATGGAGGATGAAGAGGCCCACTTTCTATTAATGTGATGATTTAGTTTTAGATGTAAATAGTTTCCACACAAGCTCTAGGCCACCATCTAAAAAAAATCATGGGATCTCCACTTATTTAACACATGACATTAATGACATTTCTCTTTGGGTCGATTCTTGCTAGGATTCAAGCAACCAAACAAAGTGATATAAGTATTAATTCATTTGACATATTAAATGTTTGATAAGTAGGAGGTATCTTCCACAACGTGTCAAATTATGATATTGCTATCAGGATTCAACCGTGTAGTTTTTGATTCAAACTCATTGACCCATGTTTCATGAGTAGTGGTTCACAAGAACCCATCTCTCATGATAATGAAAGATCTATGGTTCCGATCCTTTCATGTCAATTCCCCATCATAGTAGCTTATCTTGCAAATCACGAATATGTAGTTATTGTGTAATAGATATTTGTGACTAATGTCTCCTTGGCTATTTGGGGATTTTTAGGAAAACTTCTAAATGTTGCAACACTTTAATGCATTATAAATGTTATTTGTAATGTTCTTTCCAATACTACATATGGATTTTTGGAAGTTTAAGGAGGGATTATTAAGCATGTTTGGTTGTTAAATGTCATATCTCTTTTTTTCATTTCTACATGTTGTTCCTTTTGATAGTAGTTACTCTATAACCTAATATAAGGCATTGATTAGGGAAGTATTTGACCTTCAATGCACCGTTAATATGAGAAAAAATATTCACTGGTAGTTTAGGAGATATCACATATGGATTTTTGGAAGTTTGGGGAGGGATTAGTAAGCATGTTTGGTTGTTAAATATCATCTTTTTTTTCTTTTCTATGTGTCTTTTGATAGTAGTGACTTTTTAACTCAATATAAGGCACTAATCAAGGAAGTGTTTTACCTTCCATGCACCATTAAAATTAACAAAATTATTCACTAGTAGTTTCGAGTAGGAAGTAGTGTGAGTATATTTCACGATTTAGAATCATTCCCTAGGAAACATCTCCAATGAGATTCAAGGGTTTTATCATTAGAGAATAATGTCTTATATGTTTTCATTTGCTTAATAGAGGTTACTCTTATTTTGGTTGATTCTATGGTGAAGGAGAGATTATCCATTCTCAACAATTGGCCTATCATCACTCCCATTTTTTGATGATCCAATCTATCCACCTTTAGGAATGACATATCCCTTACCTTGAAGTGGATTGATCCCTTTAGAAGTGTGAGTAGTGATTTGGAGACCTAATAGAATGGCACTATTGTTTGGGATAGTTTAAGTTTGGTTCTTATGTTTCATACATCTACAACTTGAAAGTCATTTCTAACCAACAAATTGATCAATAGGTGAGGTGATAGCCCCTCAACTTATGCCAATGTAATGACACCATTTCTAGGGATAGTTTAGTTGTTGTCGAGGAAGTGTTGAATCACTCATTTATATCTTTAGAATCTTGGTAATCTTGTGAAGAGTTTTAAGTGTGTAAGTTGGTAGCTTATCATGTCATGCCAACATAATGACACAAACTAGTAGAAAAGTGACGGGGAAGTAATCTTCAAGTCTTCAACCTAAATCTGCAATCACAAATATGCAAGAGGGGAAAAACTTGTTGACTGTTACTGAATGGGGGTTTTCCTTGGTCAAACCCCTTGTTGGTAATTGAACCTTGAAATGAAATAGAATAATGAAAGGAAATGATGAATGAACAATATGCAATGCTACAACTCACCAAACCCTTGTTATAAAGTCTGCAAACTTGTGTGAAATGGATGATGCAAGAAGACATTTGATATGATGCTTGAATCTTGATTATGGCTCCAAATGCTTGATAAAATGCTCTTGAATGCTCGAATACTTGAATGCTTGGATGCTTAGATTGCTTGTTAGCTTGTTGGGAGAAAAATGAGAGAAGGAACCCTGTATTTATACTTATCTATGCTTAATATCTTAAAATTACATCACACCAAGCCGACATATGAATTCATTAAATAAAGGAGGCTAAATCCCACCAAGATTTGAAATTAAATCTCGAAAATACCTTAAGGGGGACTAAGATGCTTTAGGTGGCATCTTAGACCCAAGGCATAAAAATTGGGGCACAAACACCAAAAAGGGGCCTAATGAAGATGCCTCAAAATCAGGGTCCCAAGACCTTTCAGGGACAAAGACGCCCTAGGTGGTGTCTTAGTCCCAACCCAAAAGTAAGGGACACTTAGACAAAATCATCAAATTATCATTTATGCATTGGAGAATGTCGGGATTAGCCATAAAAAGATATAATTCATAGGGCTTGTAGCTGCAAAATAGGACCAATTAAGACATAAATGAGGATAAATAGAGCACAACAGGCCCAAACAAGTGTGAAAATGCAAGGGTATGCATTTTACTACACTACAAAGAGAAAGTGCTATTATGATGTATCCTAAAACAATCTGACATGTTGGGGTGCAAAATGAGACCTTTCCTAGAATTAAACCACCCACCTGGATGTGTTGTCACTATCCGTTTGACTACACAATGGATGAAACAAATGTTACGCTACCTGGTAACTTTTATTTAAATGCATTTGATGGTTTTGGGGTAGCAAAAATAATTTCACCATGGCCAAATGGATTGGAGATATGAAAAAATGAGAGAGGGTATTGTAGAGGGACCCTACACCTCCATGTACCTTTAGATAACACATTTTTAAGTGCCATGATTTCTGAGAAACAACTCATCAAAGTTCATCACTTTTTGGAATTTAGGGATCTTAAGAGAAAGTGCTAGTACAATGTAGCTTGGAACAATATAGCATGCTAAGGTGTGAAATAGGACATTTCCTAGTATTAACCCACCCACCTGGATGTGTTGTCCTATCTATTTGGCTGCATGATGGACGAACCAAAATTTATGCTACCTTGCAACTTTTCGTTGAATGCATTTGACGGTTTTGGGGCAACAAGAAAAAATTTCACCATAGCCAAATGGATTGGAGATATTAAAAAAAGAGAGAGGGTATTGTAGAGGAAACCTACACCTTCATGTAACTTCAAATAAAATATAAGTGCCATGATTTTTGAGATACAACTTGTCAAAGTTTGTCACTTTTTGGAATTTAGGGATTTTAAGAGAAAGCACATGTATGATGTAGCCTAGAATGATATGGCTTGCTAGGGTGTGAAATAAGACGTGTTGGCATTGTCCATTTGGATGCACGATGGACGAAACAAAAATTATTCTACCTTGAATTTTTTTGTTGAATGCATTTGACGGTTTTTGCATCATTTGAAAACTTGGTGCCACGATCAAATGGATTGGAGTCTTCAAAATGTGAGAGGTTACTGTGAATTTATCCTACGTGACCCTGTAGGATAGTCAAACGTATGATATGCTCATCATCTAGTGATTGGTAATTTGAATTTTGGTAAATAATATTTAAAATTTTAATACATTATTGTTAACTTATTCATTATTGTCTTTGTTGCATTACACTTTGTAAATATAACTTTTAGATACATGTTTGTTGGGAAATATTTGTCTTTATTAATTTTTTTTTGAAAAGGCGATGAATTTGATGTTGTAGTTGATGAGACAAAAAAATGTCTCATCTATTAGCCAAATAAAAACATATATTTTGTTTAATTATGAAGTTTATCAAGACTGAGTATGATGAGGAAAGTAAGAGATTTTCAGTTGCAGCAGTTAGATTTCTTCATAGCTTAAAAATTACGATATGGTTTCTTGAGATTTTTGGATAGAAATTCAAAGACAAGAAGGAGAAAAAAGTCATTAAATTTCACAAAAACTCAGTTGATGGTTTGAGATAAAATTTTAGTAGTCCGGTACTCTGAAAATTTGCTCCCATGCTTCAAAATTTTTGGAATTTGTTCATTCGTTTGCTTCTATGCTCTAAATTTTTTAGAACTAAGTATGAAGAGGTTGAGTAGTTAAGGGACAACAATTGAGAGTATCTAGGGGGAAGTTACAAGTATTAAGGCATGTTGTTGGGTTTTGCAAACAAATGAAGCACATATAGGAGACAATTTTGGGTAGTTTGAACCTTTTTGCAAACATCTAGGAGTTATTTTATGAGCTTTAATGATACACAAGATAAAGATATGACTGTTTCAACATTTAAATATTTTTTTGGAGCTTGTTTAGGGGTTGCAAAATAGACATATTTGTTTTGGACGACCAAAGAAGATTGACTCAACAAGATGAATGAAAGATTTATCTTTTTCCATCAACACATGTTCTTATATTCTAGCAAGTTGTTGCACAACAATTAAGGCTCATCTTTCAAATTAGTTGAAGAAAAGAATTCTATAAATTCATTGTAATCAAGAAATCAAATAGAGAAGAGTTTTATAAAATAATAGAATTTCGTTTTTAGTAGCAGTAGTTGTTTTGTAGTTTCATTTCTTAGCAATCATTTCATTTCCAACTCTTTACATTTTCAGTATTTCCTTTTACAAGTTTCTTAGGATAGATTTAATTCCAACATTTCATTTACAAGCTCTTAGATTAGATTTGATTCCAGTAATTTCCTTCATGCATTGTCTTTTAATTCCATTTGTAGAAAAAACATATCATGCAAATAAAATTTTCTCCCTCTTGCATATTTCCATGGACTTTGCCCTAGATCGACATTTATAATTAAATGATGAAGAATGTGGCGACACTCATCATTTTTGGCATCATTGCCAGGGAAAAGTGTCATTAGGGAGTTGCTGATCTGGTGAAAATAGATCAAAAGAAAAATTAGTTTGGAATTTTTTTTAAGTTTATTATTTTTGAAATTCTTTGTTTTATTATTTTAGAAACCCCCTCAAACAACAGATCCAAAGGAAGAGATTTTTGCATGCAAAGGTAACAAATCTTATGTAATCTCTTCAACTAGAGAACCATGACTTCAAGCCCCAACAAGAAAAATATTATTGTTTGGACACCTTCAAAGTCCAAAGAGGGCTGTTCGATCAAATATTTGAAGGACAAGGAGTTGCATCCAGTCATGCATGCAACATAATGCGAGGAAGGATTGCAAAATCTTTCTAATCAGCTCATGCATCTACCAAAATAAGAAATTATGGAGAAGACTGCCATTTGAAAAGGAGCATCAAAGTTTAAATATTTAGCCATCTTCTTCTCATGATTTTCCTCTTCTGTCAAAAAATTGAATGCATGGATCCATCCTTTGAGAAAATGATGTTATTTTCTATAACCATTTAATGGTTTTATGTAACCTATTTCTACATCAATAAGTAGAGTTTTATATAGTAGGTTTCTTTTCTGCAACATAACAATAAAATCCACAGAATATCTTTAGAATAACTCAAAATATCTTCAGAAGCATCTCCAGTGCATCTCTCAACAAATCCCCAAAGCAATTGCAATAAAAGTGAAGAGATTAACTCCAAAAGCTCACTATAAGTTACAGAACCTGCAACATTTTAGGTGTGGGGGAGAAGATGAGACAAAAAAATGTTTCATCTATTAGCCAAATAAAAACATATATTTTTCTTAATTATGAAGTTTATCAAGATTGTGTATGATGAAAAAAGTAAGAGATTTTCAGTTGCAACAGTCAAAGATTTCATCATATCTTGAAAATGACGATCTGGGTTCTTAAGATTTTTGGAAAAAAAATTGAAGACAAGAAGGTGAAAAAATCCATTAAATTTCATGAAAACCCAGTTTGTGGTTTGAGAGAAAAGTTCACTAGTTCGATGCTCCGTAAATTTGCTTCCATGCTCTAAAATTTCCAAAATTTGTTCATTCATTTGCTTCTATGCTTCGAAATTTTCAGAAATAAGTATGAAGAGGTTGAGCAGTTAAGAGACAACAGTTGAGAGCATCTAGGGGGCAATTACAAGCATTAAGGCAAATTGTTGGGTTGTGCAAACAAATGGAATATATTTAGGAGACAATTTTGGGTAGTTTGAACATTTTTGCAAACATCTAGGAATTGTTTTATGAGTTTTAATGATACACAAGTGATGCAGGAGCATCCAGTGGTGTGAGGGAAATCTTGCATCACCCAAAAAGATGATTTCTATTTTTATTCCTGTTGTTTTCTTTTTGTAGATGTTTTTGCATTTTTGGATACCCTTTTCGTCGAATAAGAGTTTCCAACTTTCAGAACTACTTTTCTGCTTTTTCTGCTCAACTGCTATTTTTATTAGGTGTGAATTTGAAGGTGTGGGAAGATAAAAAATTATGGGAAGGTTCAAGACGGAAAAATAAACACTTTGACGAAAGAATCAAGTCAAGATCATTCACGGTTTGAAAGTTATTCATGTTCCAGTTTCTACTTTTTACCTTGAAAAAACTTCCAAGTCCAATTTTATAAATGTGCTAATTTTTGAATATGAATTTAAATTTGAATTTCAAATTGTAATTTTGGCACCAAACCGCCAAAACTCATATCTCGAATGTTGTTTTTGGCTCCAAACCGAAAAGGGGCTATTTATGGGCTAGTTTCTAATTTTTTTGGATAACTTTTTGGGGAAAGAGTTCCCATGTTGCGAAAAGGGGATTTGTTGTAATTTATGAATTTTTTTTGAGACTTTTGTAGCTTGCATGTATCGCAAAGCTCGAGGATTTAGGATTCTCTACATGTAAGATTTTCATTATTGAATAATAATAAAGTTTTCTAGTTGTGTGCATTATTTCTATGTCTCGGGTTTGCTCCCTCGTCAACAAGGGAAATATATGACTTTTTCAACATTCAAATGTTCTTTTGGAGCTTGTTTAGAGGTTGCAAAATATACATACTTGTTTTGGACGACTACAAAAGACTGACTCAACAAGATGAATGAAAGACTTATCTTTTTCCCTCAACACACATTCCTATCTTCTAGAAAGTTGTTGCACAACAATTAAGGCTCATTTTTTAGATTAGTTGAAGATAAAAATTCTATAAATTCATTGTAATCAAGAAATCAAAATAGGGAAGATTTTTATAAAATAATAGAATTCATTTTTTAGTAGCAGTAGTTGTTTTGTAGTTTCATTTCTTAGCACTCATTTCATTTCCAACTCATTGCATTTCCAATATTTTCTTTTACAAGTTTCTTAGGATAGATTTAATTCTAGCATTTCATTTACAAGCTCTTAGATTAGATTTGATTCCAACAATTTTCTGTCATGCATTTCCTTTCAATTCTATTTGTAGAAAAAACGTCATGCAAATGATTTCTTTTCTCTCTTGCATATTGCCATGGACCCCGCCCTGGATTGACATTTATAATTAAATGATGATGAATGGAGCGATACTCATTAGTAGTTAACTTGTCATCACATGATAGAAAACTAGATTCAAAAATTTAAATTTGGATATGGGATATGATTCATACATACACCGCTTGGGGCTAAGTAAATTATGAGAACATTTTAAACCATTTAAGCTACCAATTTACAAATAAAAAGTTTATATAAATTGATCTCCATAAGGTCACGAGGCCGTAAAAAATGTCATACAATGCCATCATGAGGGCACATAAAATGTGATACAATATCATCATGGCAATGCACACAATGTCATCAAAATTTCATACAATTCCATGAGGCCAATGTATTGCCTCTCAGTCTATAAAATACCATCGATACATATCTCCACACCAAAAATATTATCTATGTGCCACGTATAGGAATACAAAATTGGTGCATCTATGAATATTGAACACTAATCCTGAAACATTGGGCCTCTTTTAGCCCGACTCACTGAAATTTGGTCAGTACTAGAAGTTGGTGTCTTGTATCATTCTGATCTCATATGATCCTCAATATTTTTTACTATAATCTATACACAAAAAATATAAAATTAGATACTATGCCAAAGTAAAATATTATATAAAAATATTTAAAATAATACATATATTATATAAACACACTTACAACATACTGGTAGTTAGATTCTTCTTGCTGACGATGCTCGACATCATTAAGAGATGTTTTCCTTACACTGGGCTATTTACATAATCTATAATATAACAAAGACATATTTATCAATTATTTTTTATAGGTCAACTAATATCAATTCACACAATATAAATATTATTAAATAGATATATTCATACTCATACCCGACTTAAGCTCATGGAGGATGAAATTGCTGCACTAACACCAAATTTCAAATTTTCTCTTATCCTAGAAATGTTTCTAATGAATTCATCAACTTAACAAATTAAATTTAGAATAAAATCAAGAGTTCACAAATATATAAACAAAAAATTTTAAATTTATAAAAAAAAACTTAAGTGTGTTATATAGTGTACCTTAGATATGTGTAGTAGATGGTGATGCCATTCCCACCTATTCAATTAAAAATGTATTTTAATATTAAACATTATTTTATTTTGATATATTATACAAATTTTACCGTAGATATAGATGCAACTGTACAAGTTGTTGCAGGAACGCTCGATAATGTACCAAGCTATAGCATTGTACTCTGAAAAGCATAATGTTTGCATTAGTTTAATTCAATTCTATAATTAAAAATCTATTTACATTTACAATTTTAAGTACTTAATAGATAAAATGTATAAATTCTTAGCATACCTACATTTGACTATCATACACCTCATTCAACGACTCATCTATCATCATTGCATCATGTAATGCACCACTCTAATGACCCTTGCTACTCCCATGATATCTATACTGACAATGAGAACACACATGGGAGGTGGAACCATCTGCACCCTCTACATAACTATCTCTCCCAAAGCATAGTGACGAGGGTGCTAACCTGAGACAAAAAATCACACACATAATAGAGAATATTATTTTATTCAGAATGATGAAATTCTTACATGCAGAGGATCTCAAATCCTCAAGTTCTGCAATACATGCAAGATACAAAAACTACAAAAAATCCCCTTTTCGTAGTATGCGATCTTTTCCCCAAAAAGCTACCAAAAATCAAAAAAACCCACCCATAAATAACTCCTTTTCAATCTTGGAGCCAAAAAAACATTCAAATTATGAGTTTTAGCGGTTTGGCGTCGAAAATTACAATTTTAAATTTAAATTTTAAAACTACATTAAAAAATTAACACATTTTTAAAAATGCACCAACTTTCAGGAGCCATAACTTTTGATCTGAGACTCCATTTGATGAACCGTTTGAATTGTTGAAAAGGTTTCGGAGTGAAAAACACACAATTTCTAGGCCCGTACGAGACCGTTTAGTGCCTCAAACTGGACTTAGAAGATTTTTCAGGGAAAAAAGCAGAAACTTAAACTTGAATAACTTTCAAACCGAGAATGATCTTGACCTGATTCTTTCGCCAAAGTGCTTATTTTTTTGTCCTGAAGCTTCCCATAAATTTCTACCTCCTCACACCTTCAAATTGAAAACTACTAAAAATAGAAATTAAGCAGAAAAAAGAGAAATGTAATTCTAAAAGTTGGGAAATCCTATTTGACAAAAAGGGTATCCAAAAATGCAAAAACATCTACAAAAAGCTAACAAAAGGAAACATAAAGGGAAAACATATTTTTGGGTGATGTAGGATTTCCCTTACACCACTTGATGCTCCTGCATCAGACACTTAGGGTAATTTGAGAAGTGACCCCGTCACATCTCAGATGGTTGAGGGAAATCCAAACGGTCAACCTCTACCTTAGACAACTAGGATGAATCTTCGATAAGCCTTCCTCTCCACTTCACCAGATATTCTTCATACTGCCTATTTCTGGTACTCCTTCTCACACGGCTATCCAAGATTGCTTCAATCTTCTCCTTCTCTAAAGTAGGTGCTGGAATGCCACACTGTTCCATTGCTGGTACTTTCTTTGTGTCACCTTTATGATACTCTGTTAAATCTGAAATGTTGAACACAGGGGAAATGTTGATTCCATCCGACAACTCTACCTCATATGCGTTCCCTGAATCATGCCTCTTCAAAATCTTATAGGGACTGAACTTCTTCATCTTCAATTTGTTATAGGTTCCCACTGGAAACCTTTCTTTCTTCAAATGGACCATCACTTCATCACCAATCTGAAACTCCTTATTCCTCCTCTTCTGATATGCCTTAGCCTTATGCTGCATATTCATCTTGTTAATATCTTCTCTTACCTCCTCATGTATATTCTTGATGTGTTCTATAAATTCTTCAGCTTTGGAACTTGTCTTCTTCTCTTAGTCCATCTTTCTCAGTTTTGGAGCAGTCCTAGGACTGCCTCCATGCACAATTTGGAATGGTGATCTTCCCGTGCTCTGGTTGACAGAATTGTTGTAAGAAAAATTTGCCTAAGGTAAGATCAAGTCCCATCCCTTGGGTTTATCTCCTACCAAGCATCTCAGTCGGTTACCCAAACTTCTATTCACAACCTCTATCTGTCCATCAGTCTATGGATGGTGTGCAAAACTGAACTTCAACTCCATTTTCAACTTCTTCCACAACGTCCTCCAAAAGTATCCAACAAATTTGGTGTCATGATTTGAGACTATACTCTTTGGCAGACCATGTAGCCTCACCACCTCTCTGAAGAGCAAGTCAGCAATGTATACTGCATCATGGGTCTTCTTGCATGGAATGAAATGTGCCATCTTCAAAAATTTGTCAACTACCACAAACACTGAATCATTCCCTCTTTGTGTCCTTGGAAAACCAAGAACAAAGTCCATACTTATATCCTCCCACGGCCTTTCTGGTATAGGTAAGGGTTGATACAACCCTGTATTCTAGCTCACTCCTTTAGCCATTTGACAAACCTTGCAACTCTAGTGCAAACTTCTTCACATCTTGTGATAACAGAGGCCAATAATAATGCTCACTAATAATGGCAATGGTCTTATCTCGACCAAAATGTCCTGCCATTCCTCCATTATGATTCTCCTTTATCAGGTTCTCCCTCATGGAAATCCTCAAAATACACAATTGACTTCCCTTAAACAACATGCCATCCTCCATTATGAAATCCAACCACTTCATCCTGTCAACTGTAACAGGCTCCTTGCAAGTTTTCCAAGCCTTTGCAAAATCAGGATCTTCAGGGTACAATGTCTTAAGTTCATTGAACCCAACCACTTCAATCTGCATCTCCGTCAACAATGTCTGCCTCCTACTTAAGACATCTGCAACCCTATTCGACCTCCCACTCCTATGCTTTAAAACAAAGGTATAACCTTACAAAAATTCTACCCATTTCATATGCCTCTGATTTAATTTTCCCTGACTATTTAAGTACTGTAATGCTTGATGATTAGTATACAAAACAAATTCTTTTTGGCAACAGATAATGCCTCCATTTCTTTAATGCTTGAAATATTGCATAAAATTCCTGATCATATACATAGTACTTTCTCTTTGCATTATTTAACTTTTCACTTAAGTAGACAATGGGCTTACCTTCTTGGCTTAATACTGTTCCAATGGCACAACCACTGGCATCACAATCCACTTGAAACACCTTATTGAAATCTGGGAGGGATAGAACAAGCTATTTTGTCACCTTCTGCTTGAACAGATCAAAACTTTCTGTTGCTCCTGTGCTCCACTTGAACTCCTTTCTATCCCCTCTCATTGTTTCAGTCAGGGGTACACAAATACTACTGAAGTTTCTAATGAACTTTCTGTAAAAGCTGGGAAAACCATGGAAAGATCTCACCTCAGTAGCAGTTCTTAGGGTATGCCATTCCAGAATAGCCTTCACCTTCTCTGGGTCCATCTTGAGACCTTCTGCCGAGACAAAAAACCCCAACTACACTAAATCCTTCACAAAACTACACTTCTTTAGATTAATCAACAATTTCTCCTCTCAAATTCTCAAAGACTCTACGAATATGCATTAGATGCTCATTCAGTGACTTACTGAATATCAAAGTATCATCTAAATACTCAATAACACTTTCCAGAAACTCTTTTAGTACCTCATTCATGAGCCACATGAATGTGCTCGGTGCATTAGTTAGCCCAAAAGGCATGACTAACCACTCGTACAAGCCCTCTTTGGTCTTGAAGGTGGTCTTCCATTCATACCCCTCTTGAATCTAGATATGGTGATATCCACTCTTTAGATTGATCTTTGTGAAGTACTGAGCCCCACTCAAACAGTCCATCAGGTCATCCATCCTTGGCAAGGGAAATCTGTAATTGATTGTTATCTTGTTTATGGCCCGTGGAGTCTGTACACATCCCCCACTCCTCATCCTTCTTTGGTGCTAGTACTGTAGGTTCTGCACATGGACTCAGACTCTCTCAAATCAAACCCTTCCTCAATAACTCAAACTTTTCTATTCAAATCCTCATTTTCCATAGGAGTCATCCTGTGAGTTGCCTTATTTAGAAAATTAGCTCCAACGATCAAGTCAATCTGATGACTAATCTTCCTCATTGGTGGTAAACCCTTAGGTACATTATCAGAAACAATATCCTGAAACTTATTCAATAATTCAGAAACTTCTACTGGCACCTTCTCACTATCCTCTTTATCCATTCTAGGAATCAATGCATAACACATACACTCATGCTTCATGCCTTCTAAAAATTTCCTTCCATCAACATAACAAACTCTATCACTATTGCATACCTTTTCTTTGGCATTCTTCAGGGATTTCAACTTATGAAAAACTCTATCCTTCATTAGGGAATAAGTGTTTGCATGGCCATCATGTATAGCTCGCTTGTCAAACTGCCACAACCTCCCCCAACAACATGTGACATGCATCCATGGGGATGATATCACAGAGTACCTCATCACGATAGCCTCCGATATTGAACTTCACCAGGCACTGCTCATTGACCAAAACTTTGTGGTCTTTCTGCAACCAAACACCCAAATTATTGGTGCTCCCATTGTCAATAATGACATCACAATATTTGCACCTTGTACGAAACAAATTCTTCCATTGTTTTGGCCCCTTTTCTTCAATCACCAGGGCTCTTCTAACCACTAGGGATTCTCCTCTTTCAATGTCATCTAAATACTCAAATTGAACCTCCTCATCTGCATGCACAACCCTTGCACAACCTTTTGGCCTTCTATCTGTCCTTCCTTGGTGTTGTGGACATTCATAAGCTCAATACCCTTCTTCGCCACACTAGAAGAAAGTTCCTCTGAAACCAGCTCTTTCAGATCCTTTCCCAGATCTTCTTCATCCTCTACCTCTTTGATCACCACTGTTTTGATCATGAGGGCGGTAGAAGTTATCATTCTTCTGGCCTCAGCTGGTATCCACATCTCCATTTTTTTTCTCATCCTCATTTCGGCTTCCAAAAGATCTTCCACTACCCCTTATGCTTTGACCCCCTCGTACCTTTTGTTTGCTGTCAAATATTTTTTTCAGCTTCTCTTTGACTTTCAGAGTAAACTAGTACGCATCCTCAATGGTGGTAATTTTGACTAGGCTTAGCTCCTCTTGAATGCTCAATCATAACCCATTAAGATAACAAGCTACCTTCTCCTTTTTGGCCTCTATATGGCCCGTTCTGATGATCATCTTGTGAAAATCTTGTGTATTCTTTCACAGATCAATTTCCTTGCTTCAACCCTTGCAATTTCTTCAGTAGATCTAACTTGTAGTCCACTGGTATGAACTACTTCTTCAGTTTCTCCACCATGTGATCCCAACTGCTGATCTTTCCTTTTCCTCTTCAATTTCTCTCCACCTAGACCTCTTTCCACCAAATATTTATGTGGCCCTTTAGCTTCATTTTTGAAAACTTAACCCGATCTGGGTCCTCTATTTCTTCATACTCGAAATATTCTTCTAGTTCATTGATCTAGTCAATCAACTCTTCTGGGTTCAGACTTCCAGAATAACTGAGAACTTCTACTCCGGGTCTTTTTCCAATCTTCAAAATGGCCCTTATCAACCGTATTTGATCTTGATCAATCACTTCTTCTTCTTCTACATATGAATCTTCCACCTCTTCTTCATCCTCACTTTCTTCTCTCCTCGAGTTTAACCCTCTTCTCATATGTTCCTGTAATGCATCAATTTGTGTCTGGAGGGCTCTGAAACCCTCAGCAACCAATGGATCTCTTCCACTATAATTTCTGCCACCTCTGGTACCACTACGCCTACCAGACATCACTCTTGGAAGCATCTTGAATATCTCGAACCCACAACCACGGTCCTGGTGCAAACTGCATCACGTTCGGCGATCTATCCACATGCTCAAGAAAACCTCGCTTTGATACCACTTGACAAGGGTGCTAACTTGAGACATAGAAAATCACAAACAAAATAGAGAATATTATTTTATTTAGAATGATGAAATTATTACATGCAGAGGATCTCAAATCCTCAAGTTCTGTAATACATGCAAGTTACAGAAACTACAAAAATTCCCCTTTTTGCAGTATGGGATCTTTTCCCTAAAAAGCTACCAAAAATTAAAAAAACCCCACCCATATATAGCTCCTTTTTAGTCTTGGAGCCAAAAAAACATTCAAATTATGAGTTTTGGCGGTTTGGCGTCGAAAATTACAATTTGAAATTTAAAATTTAAAACTACATTAGAAAATTAGGACATTTTTGAAAATGCACCAACTTCCAGGAGCCATAATTTTTGATCCAAGACTTTGTTTGACAAACTGTTTGAATCGTTGGAAAGTTCTTGGAGTGAAGAACGCACTAAGAACCCACTCTATTAATTGTGGCAATTTTTGGGCCCATACAAGACTGTTTAGTGCCTCAAACTAGACTCAGAAGATTTTTCAGGGCAAAAAGTAGAAACTAAAACTTGAATAACTTTCAAACCAAGAATGATCTTGACCTAATTCTTTCGCCAAAGTTCTTATTTTTCTATCTTGAAGCTTCCCATAAATTTCTGCCTCCTCACGCCTTCAAATTCAAAACTGCTAAAAATAGAAATTGAGCAGAAAAAACATAAATGCAATTCTAAAAGTTGAGACTCTTATTCAACGAAAAGGGTATCCAAAAATGCAAAAACATCTACAAAAAGCTAACAAAAGGAAACATAAAGGGAAAACATATTTTTGGATGATGCAGGATTTCCCTTACACCACTAGATGCTCTTGAATCACATAGATTACAACAGTTTGCACATATATGAGAGCTAGGGGTACTAGAGCTAGATGGTTGAGATGGTACATTATCCTGTGAGGAAAAAAAGCTTGGGATATTTTTGTGCCATGCTCTATAATTGTGTCTGTTAGGATAGCAAATACATGGAGATTTTGCACATCCATATTCTCCCTAATGGCTATTGGAACTGTCGTATGATAAATAGATCTTTGTGCTAATGTTCTTCAATTTGCATGATTATCTACCTGACGAGCTATTGGTCTATTTTGTGTAGAGCCTCTACCTTTTCCTTGAAACACCCTCATATCAAAGTAATTGGGTATTTCATGAAGGATAAACTAACATTATAGTTTTCTTTGAAAATATAGTGACACCTCATAATTATTACATGGTGATTGGTCAAAGACCATCCACCACCTATCCCAAAATCTGTTTCTCATCTCCTCATGATTACACCAATGTATTGGAAAACTCTTTGAATTTGGAGGAATAGGTTGATTGGTTCTGGGATCCATAAAAAGAAGACACATTCTTTGTTTTCTTATGTCTTTCTTTTTCACATCATCATAGGATAATTTTGTTGCATAATATTGATGACATGAATATTTATAGTTTTAAATTGGTTTATTTGATTTGTGATGGTTTCAAAATTCATTAACATGGATTCCAATGTCGATGCAAGGGATTAGTGATGCTCGTTTGATATTGAAGCCCTCAATTTTGAAACTAATTCATGAATTGCAACTTTATTTTGCTTTGGATGCCCTAACAAATCCTCTTGGCTTTGTCTAGGGTTTTTTGGAAGGGTAGGAGGAGGGTCAAGCATCCTATGGTTTTCCTTAGGAAATTCATCATTTAAATTTTCTTGTGGCTCATGGTTTACATGATCTGTTATATAATTTAAAAAAATGAAATTGATAAAAAAAATCCCATTTTTCCTAATGCAAACAAAATTTAAATCAAATACAAAAAAATCACTTACCTCTTCTCTGACGTGGTATTGTGAAGCAAGATTGGAAAGGGTAAAACATGTTCACATTATTCTCAGTTGAGGAAAGGAAAAAAACTACAAAAATGTGAGCCACGAGTGAGCAAAAGGGATAGTCTTTTTCTTTTTATAACTTTATTGAGAATAATACATACATGTTTTTCTTTCACTAAAACACATACACGTTTGGATTTCATAAGAATGTGTATGTGTTTGGCTTTCATAAGAATACATATGCATTATGTTCTAATAATAATGCATACATGTTTTGTTTTAATAATAATGTGTGTGTTATTTATTTAAATAACACAATCATGTTATGGATTGTATCTTCTAAGATATAACACGATCACATTATTCAAATTTCTTAAAAGTGTGAACATGTTTTGTTCATTTTTGGGAATTTGGCCAGTTTTTGTGCCACATCTTGGTGCACATTCCCTTGAAAAAAACCCATGAATGACATGAAATATACTACAAAAGGATGGAAGAAGCAAAAAAAGGAAAGGAGAATAGAACTTAGAGTTAGCAATAGAAAATACAAATGAAGAGGAGTGCACCACTAAGGGTGCCACTGAGTGCACCATTGTGGGTGCAACCAAAGAAATAAGGAATGAGATACCACAAATAAATTATAGCATGGAGAGAATAGATAGAATTATACAAAATATAGAAGAGGAAATTGAAGATTATGGGAAAACCAAAAAGGATTTAGAAAAAGAAGTTACAAAGATTATAACACCACCTTTAACTAGAATACCGACTGTCTATTTGGAATGGGAAAGCATTCAATTTAGGATAGATGAGGATTAGTTACCGGTAGTAACCCCAATAAAAATCTTTGATCAATATCACTGGATTTAACTTAGATGATTTATTAACACCATCAACTAATCAAATGACACTTACTAACAAATGAACATATTTGAGGATGAAAAGATAATTTGAACGTACACAAATCCTGAACCAAGAGTTACCATCAATACCACTAAAATCAAGAAGAATTTTTGTAGAAGAAATACAACACATCTTAAATGAGCAAAATACAAGAGAACAAGAAGGGGAGGGGAATAACATAAGATACCTAGGGAAACATCACTTTGACATAGGATATATAGACAATGACTACGAAGAAGAAAACATGAATACCTCTAAGAAACTACTCATTTTTTGCAAATACATGAATTAAGTAGAACATATCTTTACTCTAGAATCAATGTGGAAAAGACATAAAATAATGAGGGAAAATACAAAGTTATTTGATTTTATTCAATCTATACATGGTGAGACCCTAAAATGGTATCGAATAACCTATTCCGAGAACAACAAAGATTGGGTTGTAGTGAAACAAGATTTTATAGAAAAATTTGACACTTTGGAACTACCCACCAAAGGGGTAAGAAAACTATGAGAGCTTACAAAAAATAAATATGAAACCATAACAAAGTTTGAAAAAATATTTAAGGAAACAACTAGGAGATTGGAGGAACCACTGATCAAAAAAGAAAAAAAATGAATGGTTCGTCTCTAGAGTAATCTCAAAAATCGGAATAGCATTGGATGGGAGAAGTTATAATACTTATCTAGAACTTGTTACTTTGGCATGTTGGATTGAAAACTAGTCCTGGCAAAAACTAGAAAGGGAAAAAGAAAACAAAGAAATAAAGAAATTGAGATTAGGAATAGAATAATTAGGACTACAACCATACATCACGAAAAAAAATAATGCTAGCACAATGACCTAAAATTTGGTGTACCTATTGTGGATGAGAAGGACACCTAAGAAATGAATGCCTAAAGGAAATTAGAGAAAAGAAAGCTAACACACTAAGGGTAGATCTACAAACACTACCTAAAAAGATAAAATTTGTTTACTACGACACGTACAGAGAATGGGACAATCTTGAAATGGAGGATTGTCCATCATAGTTATTTCAGTTAAGAGAAGATCCAATGGTAACAAACCATAACAACCAAAAAAGGTTGGCATACGTCAAAGGTTTGGCAGAAAGAAAACTTTATCAATAAGACCATGGATACAAGGTACCGAAATGGAAAAACCAAGGAAACATAAACACCCTACACAATCAATAGAACTGAGGACCATATAATGAGAGAGGCCTATTTTGAGGAGATAGAGGCTGAGGCTGAGGATAAATAAGGAGAATAAATTCTACTTGTTTCAATAGTGGTAAACAAGGGCACTTCACAATATAATGTTGGGGTGATAAAAAGAAGCCATGTGTTGATTTTGTGGAAGTATAAAGCATGAAATATTCAATTGCATTAGATCCATAACCTACTATAAGAATGCAACATTACAATAAAAAAGAGATGAGATCCAAAATCTAAATCCATCTAGAGGATAAATATTATTAAGGAAAATATCGAAAGAACTCAAGGAAACAAACAAAAGATTCCAAAAAGTTGAACAGGTTGATTTCAAAACTGATATGGCTAGTAACTCCAAAGTAGAAGATCATTCTTAAATAGGAGCAAGTAATAAAGTAGCAGTAGTGACAAGACAAGGAACAACACTGCAAATGAAAGAAACATAATTAAAAAAGAAGAAACTACAGAGGAGGAAGAATTCCATCAAAATAAGAAACAACATGACCAAATAATATAACAAACCAAGAAAATTGTCGCAAGTGAACAAAACAAAGAGGAAAAAAAAAAGAATAATTTTCTAAACAAGATATAGGAATACTCAAACAATTGATAAAATTGTCTAAACACTCTAACTTACTAGATAAACTAAACCAATTTTGCAAATATTGGAACAAATAAAATAAAGTACCACGAATAAGAACAATAGGGACAAACAATATACAATGGAAAACAAGACCCATCATGATCATAGTTAGCATTGATCAAAATAATTAATGTGATGGCGGACTTAAGAGCTAACATAAAAATACTCCCAAAAAAGAGTTTGGGAACAAATAGGAAAACCTAATCTTGAATAACACCTTATAACATTATCCTAGTAGATGGCACATGAATGAAAAATTTAGGAAATTGGAAAGAAGTTGAAGTAAGCATCAAAGGAGTCAAATAGAATATAGATTTTGAAGTAGTATCCATAAAAAAAAAAATTGATTCATTTAATGCATTGTTAGGACTACGATGGTTTGTCAATGCAAACAATATTGTTGACTCAAGAAAAGAAGAGATATCATTTTCTGATACCAACAAAATCATCCATATTCCACTAGGGAAAACCCAAAGGAATCATATACATAAGAATTAAACCCAAAAGAATATAATGAATCTCAAATGAAAACCTTTACACAATCTCACGGTTTCCACTAAATGACACTATGGAAGAACTTAATTCATAAAGAGAAGTTGAAATAGAAATCAATGCATATAGCATAGATAGTGAGGATTTGTTAGATGCATGGATGTAGGAGGAATCTGAATTCTATTTTTCAAAGGATTACCAAATTCAAAAAATATTCATGATTAGGAGAACACCAGAGAATGCTCTATATTCTACCACAAATATTTAATAAACCACATAATAATGCAGCAAGTCAGAAGATAGCAGAGATGACACACTCAAAATATCTTACCAAATAAACCACATCTCGCATGAGATTTCCCATATTAAAATTCCCAAGTATTCAGGAGTCGATGATGTTGCAGGTATGAAAAAGTTTGGTGGTGTTGTCATTGATGTCAACACAGTTCAGTATGTTGCAGATTGTACATGTATAGTTGAGATGATGCTAAGATGTTGTGAGTACATGGAGCTATCTTTTTAGTGTTGCAAGTGTGATGGTTTGATGAGTTTCCAAGTGCTTTTGAGAAAATTAATAAAGAAGAGAAGTCAGAGTGATGAATGTGTTCAAAATGTGCTCTGTTATGTGCTTCACATTTCTCCTATGTTGATCCTATGCTTGTGTAGATCTAAAGGCTTTTTAATGAGGATTTAGTGGTGATATTTCCTAAGTTTTAGCTTCTGGTGTGATGGTATGTGAGAGTTACGTTCATCAGTATGTGAACTATTTTGGCAGAGTTGGTCGTCCATGGACTTGGAGAACTAGTTTTGCTCCGTAGTTCTCTATTGTCTCATTTCAGATCTTGCGGATCTGGCATATGTCTTGTGAAGGTCTTTTCCTTGCTCTGGTAAAGAGGTTTGAAGTTTGGTGATCTAGAAGTCATGTTTCTGTGTTTCAGTGCAAGTTTGTACAGTCCGGTTGGACTAGTGAAAAGTGTTCAGTGATTGAAGTTCATTGTTTTGTTGCGGATGTATCTAGAAGATTCTGAGATGTATCCTCGTGCATAAGGAAGCGTGTTGTGGCATCCACATGTCATCTTCTGATTGGGAAGCGTGTACATCAATGTTTATTTGTGTTTTCATTAGGTTTGGCCGACCTGGTGTTTACACCTCATTCGAAGAATAAAATTTAATTAAGGAAGCGTGTGGTTGTTTCAAGATATTATTTTTTATCTTGAAAAATGTTTTTTATTGGTCCACCCTTATTCCTTTCCATTGCAGGAATTTTGAGTTGCTGACCTATTTTGAATTTATGAAATAAGGTTTTTGTGTCCGACCTTGGAAAAAGTTTCTAAGGTTGAGGATGGTATAAAATAAAGTCGAATTGTGAAGAGTTGTATGACAGTGTGATGCAAAGTGATGGAAGTGAGCCAAAAATCATAAGAGCAGAAGTGTGTGTGTGAGTTATGATAGCATTTCTTTATTGTGTTAAAGGCAGTGAGATAAGGGTTTCTATAATCTTGCGAATGCACATTAATTGTCATGGTGGATCTTTTTGTTCTCTTTTGTATCTGTAGGCAGTGAGCCTCCCTATTGGATAGTGAGTCCTTTTTGTAGGAAATGAGCCTTTGTACTTGGACAACGAGTCCTCATCTGGGCAGTGAGCCTTTGTTTTATAATCTTTTATAGTGTGAGTTAACCCTCACCGTGGTTTTTCCCTCATTGGGTTTTCCACGTAAAAATCTGGTGTTCATTGTGTTGATTTTCTTTCTGTTATTTGTGTTTCATGCTCTTACTTAATAATAGAACAGTGTGGTTGTGGAATTAATAAGTGTTGAAGTTTTAAGTTTTAATTGTGTGGCAACTAATTCACCCCCCCTCTCAATTGTCTTGTGCCTCTTTAACATATGACCAATCATCATTTATTACATAGATAAACAATATTTTCCATACTAAAGAGCTGAGACTTAATATACTAAAATACACACTCATTTACAATGTTGCAAGTTGGTGTTGTATATAATGAAAATTAAAAAACTAAATGATTTAAACCATAAATCCATATCAATATTTCAACATAACATCAATGGAGCATTTCTTAAATGAAAACACATGCAAAATGAAATTACACTATGAAAACCAAAAAAACATGAGCATTCAAAAGAAATCAAACTCCATTGTTTTCCTATTCGCCATGATCTTGATTTATGCATTTGATGCTCTCATATTTTTATGAGCACAAGTGCAACAAGAAGTTGTGATGAATGGAAGAGACGATTGGTAATGTATGTGCTTTTTGGTGAGAAGAAGAGATTTCTATAGATGTCCTCACGGGGTGAATTAAAGTTACAGGAGAGATGTGGGATAAAATATTGAAGTGGGAAAATGCATATTTTCATCAAATGAAATTAATTGAAATGAGAGAGATAATGGATGGATTTTATGATATGATGTAGGTTTGGAATTTATATTAAAAGTGGATTTTTGAATTAATGGATGAATAAATGGATTAAATGCATGGATTAAATGATTTAATGAAAAATGCAGTGGATAAAGATTAATGTGATATGAATGCAAATTATATTTTAAGGATTAATGTAAATGGATAAATAGTTGATTATGTAGATGATTAAATGCTTATAATATTATTGAATGAATAAATGCTTATAATATGGATAAATGCTTATAATATGTTAATAAGTTGAGTGAATTAATGAGTGATTAAATGAATCAATTAAACAAATAATAATATCCATTTAATTAATAGACAAAAAAATAGGATAATTGTGAGGATAATTTTGAGTGTCTAAATTTTTCCCCTCTTTGAGACAATGTATAGCTCATGTTGAGGAAATGCCCCAGTGAGGGATAGGAACAACCTACTACACATGGTGAAGTGAGCAAGCGAGGGGAATGTCGAACAATTCACAAGCCATGATGAGTGTGAAAATGCTATTTTGAAGTGGAGGGCGAATGAAAATGGGATGAAAAGATCAAGTAGAGATCCAAAGAAAATAGGAGTGAAGCCTCTACACATGGCGCCAATTTCTCAGTTTTCACCATGGTACTTGCTCAAGGCACCACTAAAGTGGTTTTCACCATTCAACGAATTGATTTCTCTTTACTTTTTTTTCCCATTTTTTTAGGACTTTTTTTGTTTTTTTGTACCTTTTTAGGACTTTTTTCCACTTTTTTTTGTTTTTTTTCAATTTTAGCCTAGCTCTATGAAGCTAGGTATAGAATTGATAAGCACCATATCCATAGATTTCTTTGACAATTCCTTGATCTTGTGTGGATGACCATGTTGGATGAAAGGACTTGATTGGGATGAGGAGTGCAAGTGGCAAGTATGAAGGACGATAGATGTGGCAGATGAAAGAGGCTATGGTACGATCCCTAATGTGCACACTACGTGGGCCATCAAGCTTCAGATGAAAAGGAACTTGGCTAAATGATGAGCTAGAGTATGTGAAGGGGTCATTGTCAAAGGTAAATTGAAAGACATCACCAATGGTGTGGTATGATAGATATGTGAACATGGAGGAGTGGAATGGAATATATGGTATGAGTGAGAGTGACATGGATGGAGACCTTGGATCAACAAGCTCTTTGTTTGAATTTTTTCCTTGATAGATGCCCCTAGTGATTCTTGATGGAGAGGCATACTTGGATATCGACTTTTGCTTGCTTTGTCTGATAGATTTTTATTTTAGCTAGGGGACTTGTCTTGATCTTCTTTTGTTTTTGATTTTTCCAATAACTTTTTATTTTGGCTAAGGGAATTGTCTTGATCTTCTTTTATTTTCACTATGTCTCTTGATTCTTGATCTCCTTTTAAAGATAGCTCATTCATTGGAGCTCTGCCTTTATTCTTTTCTTTAGTTATGACTTGTTGATCCATGTCTATGATGCAAGTGAGTGTGAGTGAGATGGATGAAATAGGTGGAGTAACAAGAATGTTTAGTGGATGAACAGGAGTGGCAATGCCATCAATGAAGTCTTTGGGACTATCCTTTTTGGTACTGTTAACATCAAAGGAGGCTTGCACATCCTTAATGACTTGGAAAGATGGCTTAGTAGAGGTGAAAATAGGAGATTCATATCCTAGCCTAGGGCAGGTGGGATGGAAGGATGATGATGGGATATCCTCAACGGAGTCATGATCAAAGAGTGGGTTATTGTAGATGTCCTGGTCAAACAGGGGTTATCATGGATATGAAAAGCTGGAGTGGAAGTAGATATGGCAAAGGAAGGTGTATTATCAAGATCCCAAAAAGCTTCAATCCAAGCATGACCATATGTTTTTGTTCCTTCTACAACTATCTTGACTTCATTGTTGGAAGTTTGATCCTTCTCGATGACATTAACACTTTCTTTTGTAGATAAATTATCCATATGGTATTCTCCACATCCCATATCATGGATTTGGACCTTGGGATTTGATGGTGTAGTAAATGAAGTGGATGCTTTTTAAGAACTTAGGATCAACATATGCTTGAGAAGGAGGTGCTTCATGATTGCTAGGGATTGTGAGTTCAATTTTAGGGCTTAGATTATGGCAATACATGAAAGGGTCCAAATCTCCTTGTATTGTGATTTTGGCACCATTGTGTGGAAATTTAATGCACTGATGGTATGTAGAAGATACTGCTTGCATTACATGAAACCAAGGTCTTCCAAGGAGGATGTTATATGTTAGAGAGAGATCAAGAACTTGGAAAACCACATCCTTTACCACATGCCCAACCTTGATTGGTAGAGTAATTGAACCTTTAGATGAGTATTCCTTGTCATCATATGCTTTTATGGTAATCTTTTTCCTTGGATCAATTGCATTTTTAGAGATCCCAAATTTTGTGATCAATTCTTGAGTATAAATATTAAGACCTGCTCCTTCATCTGTCAAAACTCCAATGGACAAGGACGCCAATGTGCAAAGGTGCATTATGTGGTTTTCAGATGGATGAATCATTGTTCTTAGTAAAAGTGAGAGTGTGAGGAGAGATGATGTGTCCCACCATAGCTTGGAATTGATCTACATGCAGATATGTAGGCACTGTAGTAGTAGCAAGCACTTTATCTAGGATAACTTTATGCTCAGGAGATAGGTATAGCAGCTCAAGTATGGAAATTTGCACGGGTGTTTTACCTAAATTCTCTATGAGGTTGTATTGCAAAGTTGGTGCAACGGGTTTTGAATTAGGACCCCTAAGGGTAACTGTGCCTCTGCAAGTAGTAACATTACAATCGGGTTCTTTTCCTTTTATAATGAAAGTGTTCACATGATTTTCAACCTCACTGATGTTATTTATGGTATAGTCATACTTAGCAATAGTATAGTTTACACCATCAATAGATTCAAGGGCCTTTCCTTTATCCTTGTCATGCTTAGGGAAAGGGTTTTTAAACATCTCATGATCAGAATTACCAGAGGGAGTGTGTCTATCAACCGCTATCTTACCATCATCAATAAGGTCTTGTATTAGATGCCAAATTTTATTGCAACTATTAGTCTTATGTCCTTTATGTCTATGATAGTTGCAAAAGTGATCCTCATTCCACCATGGGGGTTTGACTTGTGGATTATATTCTTTCATCTCAGGTAGCATTATAAGATTATTTTCAAGGAGTTCTTTTAATGCGGATTCAAGCGATTGTCCCAATGGTGTAAAATTTTGTTTAGGGAAGCTTCTTTGTTTTTCTTTTCCTTTATCTGAAGATGGCCCTTTTAGGTTGTAGATAGGTGATGATGTTTTAGTTGTTTTTACATCAACAAATTTGTCACTGACTACATTCTTTTTCTTTATCCAAAAAGGAGTCTTGTTTCTTGAACCTAATTTTTTTATCTTTGTCATTATTATGTTTAATAGTTCCATCATCAATGAGAGTTTGTTCAATTTGAAATACCATGTCTATGACTTCATCAAAGGAATCCAAGCATTTGAGGTGAAGTTCCTTTCCAATTTCTGTTCAAATTTTGACAAAAGAGGTCAACCAATTCTTTGTCTGGGATGTCATAAGGTGATCATTTTGTTAAATGTCTCCATCTTTGTGAAAATGACACAAAATATTATCTTTATTTTTTTGGTGTTAAAAAGGTTTGTCATGGTCACTTTAAGGTCATAGTTGAAACTATAATTGGAGATAAATTTATCAGCCAATTCTTGAAAAGATTTGATGGTTAGGGGTAATCGTGAAAACCATTCCATAGCTTCTCCTCCTATAATGTGAGGGAATAATCTCATAAGGTATGTCTCATCAACTACAAATTCCATGGTAGTAGCACAAAATTATCTTAAGTGGTCTTTGGGATCTCCTTTTCCCTTATATTTACCAAGTTTAGGCATGTCCCAGTGACTAGGAAAAGGTGGCATTGTTATGCTTGGATCGAAAGGAAAAGGACATACATCTTCAATGGAGAACTTTTGAGATGATGTTTTATTGTTCTTGAGAGTATCCAATTGTTTCCTTAATGCTCTAAGCTCATACAAAATAGGATTGTTTGTAGGTGCAGGTTTTGATGTCTTTGAAGATCTCTTGTAACCATGTTGTAGATAAAAGTTTCTATGATCTTTGATTCTATCATCATTGTTTGTTTTGGGATGCTTAGATTCACTAGATTTAGGTTGGTCATTCATCGTGAGTAATGATATGTCAAAATCAAGAGGTATTTTGATTCCTTCATAAGCAAGGGCCTTGAAGTATTGTTGTGGGTTGCGTTTGACTACTTCTATAAATAGTTTAGTGAATCTATGATCATTGAGTGATTAATTTATATTGGATTGGGTTATTCTTCATCACTAGTTTCATTTGTTTCACTAGTTGCAACACTAATGCGATCTTCCCCATCAAAGTCTTTTCCCCAAGGGTTCCCTTCTTCTTGAAACATTTTTGCTCTTGTTCTAGGGGTCATAGGCGATTGTTCCAATCTTCAATCCAAGACAAGATAATGTAGGAGACCTTGTAGAGAAGGGGGATTCACTACTCATAAGTTCTCTTTATTTAGAAAGTCTCATAGAGTGAATTGTCCTAAGCTACCTTAGGAACAACGTGAAAGTTTTAGAATCAAAAAGAGCAGGTCATGAAGATTTTTTGGACAAACTGACAAGCTCTTGGCCAAAGGATGGTAGTGAAAAATATGGATGATAGTGTGGCACGTTGGCATCCCAAAGGCACGCTGGCATATCACATAGGCCAGAAAGTGAGAATATCACAGAAAATGGCTAAGTGGCTACTTCTACTCTGATTACTAAGAATTTACAAAATGCAGGAAAATCACAAAACCTAACAAGACTGAAATAGAGTGAAACAAAGATGATAAAGATATGGGGAAGAAAGGAAAGAAGATACTCACAACTATTCCAAGTAATGAAGCCTCTAGCTAGTGAATGCCTTCAATACCTACATGCATAATATATGGAGAAATTGTTGGGGCTATATAGGGGTTTACCTCAATCAAACCCCCTATTTTGGTGTTCCCACCTCCACGAACAACCAGATAGAAAGAAAGAGCGTAACCGAAATGGAAAAATCATGTGGTGAAAGAAAAAACTACTTCAGGAGTATAACCCGCACCACCAAGTATGAGTGATAAAAGCAAACCCCGCTCGACGAGGAGAACCTATATCATGAGAGAGGTGATAAAAGAAATTCCCTCTCAAGGAGGAGAACCCATATCACAAAGTAGAGATGAAATAGAAAGGAGATGTGGAATCCCACAATGCTCACAAGCATGAGACAAGGGAGATGAAGTTGCAAGAGCCAAAGGAGCTGCAAAGAGGGAGACAAAGAGAGCTATAAAAGCCAAAAGTGCATTGTAAAGAGGTGCAATGAGAGCTTGAGAGCGTTGTAGAAGGCTACTGTAACAAAAAAGAGATTTGTGCAAGAAAGAGAAAGAGGGGAGAAGAAGAAGAAGCTAGAGGCTAGAATGAAGCTAGAGAAGTGCTAGGGAGAAGTTAGAAGAACTTAGAAGACCAAATGGATTGAAAAGACTGCTTTTAAGGAGGGAAAAGAAGCTTCCTGAGCCGTTTCAGGGCATCCTGGGCTGTTACCACCAACAACAGGTGAGGACAAGTGGCAAGCATGCTCAAAGAAAACTATTTGAGCATTGAAACATCGCAGGATGCTAGCATTGAAACATACATCCATGCGGTGCACTAGTGTCTAGACACGTCACGCTACAAAACAACATGAATGGGGAAAGCACAAGGTTTGATGCGATGCAAGATTGACACACAAGTGTAGTTGCTGAAAAAGGGGTGTTGGATCATCTTGAGAGGGAAAGAAATGGATGCAAGGGCTAAAATGAGCCTACTCAAGATGCTAAGGGAGTGGACACTAAAGAGAATGCAAGAATGTATGTGAAATTGCAAGGGGTGCAATTTTACGATTATACAAACCTAAGAATAAGATGCAATGAAAAATGATATGATTCTAAGATGAGATATGAGAACGGTATGGTATGATATGAGAAGCTAAGAATGCAAGAGCTCAAAGGAAATTCTAGGTCGGAAGTTGGTTATGATGCAAGGCTTTACTTTTGCTATGATGGATATACATAATGATAAATAATCAAGAGAAGGTATGTAGGAGATGATGAACTCCAAAAGGATTTCCCTACTCAAGAATAAAGGTATGTTCCCTAACTCAAGGATGATAAACCTCAAGTGATGAGGGTGATAGATAGCCAATGGTTTGATTTCAAGACCTAGAAAGAGTAGCCTAAGTGCAAGCTAAAGGTTTGTTTGAGTAATGCGAGAGTAGAGGATATGCAAGGACTAGGTGGAATGCAAGGATTAAAAGATAAAAAATGAAGAGTGATGGCCCCAAGAGATTTAAGTGATAGGTTCATTTTGGATGATTTTTCTATTTGAATTTTTGGGGTTTGCAAGTTTGAGATGTTGCAAATTACTAGGTATGATGTTTGTTTGAGATTTATTTTTGAACACACACGCAAGACACAACAGAAAAAATATTTTTGGGTTTGATCTTTGGACAAGTTTTGAGATTCAATGTTTGTTTGTTGTTGGGTTCCCACCTTGATTTCTCCATCCATGCCTATTTAGAGTGGATAGCTTAGGATTTTGGTGACATTGGCTCCCATCCACGATACTCACTTCTCGGGTACACCAAACTCCAAATTCCCCAAAGAGGAATTTTCTATCTCTACTTTGAACTGTGAAAATGTGGGACAACTTCAAAGGTTTAACCTCCTGTGTCAATAAATAGAAGGATTTTGGCTTCTAAAACAAGAGATGTCTAGTAAGGGGTTACCATGAACAAAGATCCCATTTGTAATAGCCTGAGAACTGGGAGGCCGACTCCCACTCTCATCATCAGTAAGTCTCAGAAGATCGAGGGTCTTGTGGCTCGGCTTTGAATGACACTAGCCACTCCTTGGGGTACAACTTTCGTTCTCCCCCCTTTGATATAGCCCCCAAAAAATGTGCTTGAGGTCAAACCTAGAGGTGATGAAATCCCCAAGGAAGGCTCTCCTAAAAAAAAGGATACCAATGTGTATTTCTCGTTACCTAGGATCACACAAGTACACAAGGGGAGAGGATACGTACACACTAGCTCGGGTAACACAGAATGCGCAAGCGCACCAAACACGAAAAATGAGGTTCTTTTTAAGCACCAATTGAAATGTTTGCTATACTAAAAGATAATCGGTTTTAATAAACAAATCTCTGAGAAACGTCTTGCACCAAATGTCATTAGTAGTTTCAAGCCTCCATTCTTCGACAAACGTGTGTTTATTTTTTCACTTTTCAAGTCTCTAACATGCGAACTTGCACAAAAGCTAAGTAACAAAATTAGCCCCGAAATTAAACTAAACTAAGAAGAAAATTAACATCAGTCTAGAATCTAATTAATCTAAATTAGATTAAATCTAAATTAGAATTAATTCTAAACTAAATTAATCCTAAACTAAATTAAATCTACCTTCTAAATTAAATCTAAATTAAAAACTAAATTTGAATTAAAAATTAAAACTAAATCTAAATTAAAAATTAAATCTACATTCTAAATTAAGTCTAAATTAGAAATCAAATCTAAATTAAAAAGCTAAATCTAAATTAGAAATTAGATCTAAATTAAAAGCTAAGCTAAATTAAAAAATTAAAAGTTAAATCTAAATTAAAAACTAAAAGCTAAATCTAAATTAAAATCTAAAAAGTTAAAAGTTAAATCGAACTTAAAAATTTAAATCCAAATGAAATTAAGATATCTAACTCTAACTAAAATTAGAAAAATAAAAAATCTATATTCTAAAATATAAATTTAATCGAATTAAACTAACAAAATTAACCAAAACTACATTAATTTAAAATTAATCCAATCTATATCTAAATAAATTAGATCAAATCTAAATTAAACTTGTGATAGGGGAATATATCCATTAAAAGATAAGCAAAAAACTAAAGAGAGTGCAAATAACAACTAAAAACACCCTACACTTCAAGATTGGGAAAATGATGAACTTAACAACATAAAAATGGAACCTTTTACCTTGTAGAGTTGTTCTTTGGTCAGCCCTTCGATTGCAGATGAGATGTATGCTCCTTGATGGCAAGTAGATGCAAGATGTGAAGTGTGAGATGCAAGATAGTTGGACAAAATGGATGCAAATGACTAAGTGTAGATTGAGAAAGATTAGAGGCCAACTTGCAAAATTTGGAGGATGTAACACCTCCTAATGATGAGATTAGAAGAAGGATTAAGATTAGATAATAAAAGATGGAGGATGTGACATGTGAGGAATTAAATAAATGTCATATTTTATTAATTCATTTGATGAAAAGAGGATTAAAGAGATAAGGTATTATTGATTAAATACCTTAGGGATTTGGCAGAATTAAAGTTATTAATTAAATAATAGCAGTATTACTTAATTAACGAAAATAAGACGAAAGTGGATGAATTTGGATAAATTAAGTGTCCAAATTTAGATGTCTACATTTTGCCCCTCTTTGAGATGGTGTTACGAAGTAGCATAATTTCAAAGATCATTAAAACATAGAACTAAGAAGAAGATGGTTAGATTGGGAAAGATGCCCCAGTCATTCCTTTGAATGATTAGGAAGGGAAAAAGATGATGAAAATTAGGGATGAAGGATGCCCCCTCGAGAGGACATGTGGGTTCAAGAGAACATAGGTGGGCTCTCGAAATGGAGGAGATGATGCAAGGGGAGAGTGATGAAGGAGATGAGGAAGATGATGCAAAATGAAGATGATGAAGCACAAATGGATGAAAAAAGGTGATGTTGCCCCAGTCAAGGTACAAGCCAAAAAGGGGGTTGATGAGGGATGGAGTGTTGTCAATGAGGGATCTCGAAACAACACGAGGATAGGGAAGGATACATCCCATTGAGTGGTATTGATGAGGGAAAGATACATCCCCAAAACACTACTAAAGGATTGGGAAGGATACCTTCTGATGATGATGAAAGTGTTGTTGATGAGGGAAGGATACATCCCAAAACAACACCAAAGGGATAGGGAAGGATAATGATGGATGATGAGGATGATGATGATGGTTCAAGGTTGGTAACAAGACTGGGGATAAGACCAAGGATTTGATTAGAGTATTTGTGTGAGGTATGAGTGGGTGAGGATAGGATTGAGATGTGAGAGAGGATGGAGAATGATGAAGGATGAAGGGATGGGGGGATTTGGATAGATGAGAGGATGGGGGAAAACATGCAAGATGATGTAATGAAAGGATGAGATACAATTTTCCATCGTTAGGAGCACTGATTTTTGCTATAGCAAAAGACACAATACACCAAGGTATAAAGGACCAAGGCAGATTAGTGTCTAATGCATGAAACAAACAGATCAAACAAGAAGGCTATCCCAACACCCCAAAGTCGCGATGACCTTGGTCGGGCCAGGTGTAGGGATAACCACAAGCACAGAAGGATGCCCCAGCGTAACACAAGACCTCAGGGATCTTGGTGGGTACTACGTGGGACAACCAAGAAGACAACAACAAAGAAAAGATCAATATACGCCCCTATGTTGACTAGTCAAAGTACACCATGATATGATGGATCAAGGTGACCATGAAAAGTGATGATAGGGAGCTCAAATGATAAACAAAAGCCAATAGCATCAAAAGATCACAATCAATTGCAAATGTCCTTTGCCATAGGATCCAGGGGATGGATGGTATTGATGAGGTCTGTTAGGAAGGATTTATCCTGTTGAGACCGATGATGGATACTACGCTAAAAGACCAATATGACACAGGATATTCAGAACCGATTGGATATGATGATACAAGTGGATCTTGTTTGTTAAGAACCAGCTAGATGAGGGCATAGCTTGACGATACAACACAAGAGATATGACACACAATAGGAGACAGACACATCCTAGCAACCTAAGGGCTTAGGGGACGATCAAAGATTAGCCTTGCCTACGTGAAAGCGCAGAGCCCTCGTAGTTCGATAAAAGGCTGATGACTGACTATGGATAAAAGTGGAAAGAGGATGATGAAGACCAATGGTGGATGAAAAAGACTAGACAGACAAAAGCAGAAAGGTCGATGACATATGATAGAGGAACAGACAGATAAAGCCCCAGGGGCGGATCAAATGATCAACCTTGCCTACGTGAAAGCGTAGGGGCAACGTAGTTCAACCAAAGGCCAAAGACAAATGATGGAAAAATGATGACTAACAGAGAAAATGATGGGACCGATAAGATGAGACAAGATAGACCTATTAGATTGGATCGGAGGATGATGGTGATCACAAAGCTCAGGGATGGGATAGTTATCCAAGTCATCAAAAGAGGAATTGGGAGGATGATAGGATGGATAGATGAATGATGAGATGATGAATGATGAGATAGTAGGCTATAGCTAGATACCAATGACAAGGGATTATAAGATGGGATGAGGAGAAGGAGATGAGGATGGGAAGATGAAAAGGATGGGGGAGATAGGTAGGGATGGAATAGTGAGATAGGGATGTGATGGTGGATGGATATGAAGATAGGGATGGGGGGTAGAAGAGATTGGATGAATAGAGGGGATTGTCTAGGTAGATGGATAGATGCTAGGATGGATGGAGAATGATAAGGAGGTTAAAAGGAAGGTTTGGATGTATAAGAAGATGAGGACGGGAAGACACAAGGGATTGGTAGGAAGACAAGGATGGGGATATGAAAGGGAGTGTTTTGATGGATGGATAGGAGGATGAGGATGGGGATGGGGATATAATGATAAGGAAATGAGGATATGGAAATGGAAGGGATTGTTCAGATGGAATGAATGATGTCTCCAAGGACTGTATCACAAAGGAAGATAGATGCCCCCACTCTAGATATGTCATGTGCGAGGGGGCATGAATGATGGATAGGCAAATAAAGGAGATAATTAGAGGAGGATAGGATGGGTGATTAAGGGATATGATAGAGCATGTGTGAAGGGAATGTATACCAAGAGGTGTCCAAAGCATGCATAGATAGGTGCCTCTATTTTATTTTATTTTATTTTTTATCAAGATCATGAGAAGGATGGAGAGATGGGATAAACGAGATATGCCAAGCAGGATGTGTAAGATAGGTAGGATGGAGGGGATGAATGAAAAGGATGTATAGGAGGAAGACGGGTGCAGAGCTGGAAGCATAGAAGGAAGCATAGCGGATGGAGGGAATGCATATCAGGAAGCTGCCCCCAAGTGCAGATGGGGATTTACACATGACGCCTGTTTTCTAGGTTTTCATCATGGTACTTATCCAAGGTGCTTGTTTGCCAAGTTGTCACCATTGGACGAATTATTTCTCTTTACTATTTTATTTGTTGATTTTTTTGGAGTTTTTGACTTTTTTGGATTTTTTGACTGTTCTGGATTTTTGGATAACATGCGGAAGGAGATGGATAAATATAGGGAGGCGAATAAGTGGTTTTAGAAGACATGCGATAAGGATATGGGTGAAGGACTCAAGCATCAAGTTCTATATCAGGTATTAAGAGCCCATGTTCGAACCGACTATTGGTTGTTCGTACAATCTTATGAAGATAAATGGATTATGCAAGAGGATGAATTAGAGGGATTTGATGGGGGAGATACATGGGATAATGGGTGGGATGTTGGAAAGTGTATGGATGGAACGATGGGGTGGATATGTGATGGGGAGATGTGTTTAGGACCAACATTGGCACATGTGGTGGTGGATGTGAAAAGATAAAAGGATTAATGACCCAAAATAGATGTAGGAGAGGGTGGATGAAAAGGATTAGCTTTTGGATGAGCAACTTTGGATGTTCTTATAGATTTTTCATTTAATGGCATTGCGTCTTTTTTCTTTGGGATACACACGGTTTTGATCTTTTCTTTGGTGGCTTTTACGAGCTATAGATTTGATTTTGATTTTGGATTTTGTTTTTCTTTTCTTTACCATGTCTTTTAGAGGGGACATGGGAAGCTTTAGATTCATGTGGGTGTTTAGATTGATGCATTTTTCTTCTGGCATCCAAAGTGCTCGTACTAGCAATGGGATGGGTGTGAGAAGATGGATGATGTGGAGTGATGGAGGTAGGATTATGAGGATTACATGTAGATGGAGAATGTGTAGGTATGTGCCTTTGTTGATCTTGATTAGGATGTGTTAAATGGATGAATGTTTACTCGGAACGAGTAAACGGATGATCAGAATGATAGAATGAGAGTTCAGAATGATGAAAGGATGTGTTAAATGGATGAATGTTTACTTGGCACGAGTAAACGGATGATCAGAATGATAGGACGAGAGTTCGGAATGATGAAAGGATGTGTTAAATGCATGAATGTTTACTCAGAACGAGTAAACGGATGAGTGAAATGACAAAACGAGAGTTCAGAATGATGGAAGGATGTGTTAAATGGATGAATGTTTACTCAGAACGAATAAACGGATGATCGAAATGATAGAACAAGAGTTTGGAATGATTAAAGGATGTGTTGAATGAATGAACGTTTACTCGGAACGAGTAAACGGATGATCGGAATGATAGAACGAGAGTTCAGAATTATGAAAGGATGTGTTAAATGGATGAACATTTACTCGGAATGAGTAAACAGATAATCGAAATGATAGAACGAGAGTTTGGAATGATGAAAGGACGTGTTGAATGAATGAATGTTTACTTGGAACGAGTAAACGGATGATCAGAATGATAGAACGAGAGTTCAGAATTATGAAAGGATGTGTTAAATGGATGAACGTTTACTTGAAACGAGTAAACAGATGAATGTTTACTCGGAATGAGTAAACGGATGATTGAAATGATAGAACGAGAGTTTGGAATGATGAAAGGATGGTAGGGTATGCCCCCTCGAGGAGGCGGATGGGGAAGAAAAAGGTGCGGCCAACTTCTCAAAAGAATGAAGTGGTATATATCATTGGAAAGAGCACGGAAAAATGAGAAGAACTGTTTTTGAATGTGTAACTGAGGGTAATTTCTGGATGTTAGATGGGATCAATTAAATTGAAAGCAAAAGACAAAAACCCAAAGTAGCTACAAAACACAATGGAAATATATGAAAGAACGATTATACTTGATCGCCGAAGTCTCCATGATTCATTTTCGTAGCACCTTCTTACTTGCTGGATATTGTTGCCCTCAGATTCCTTGTTCGAGCAATCTGGAAATGCCTAAGTCCTACAACAAGCCTTGAAGGATTTGCATAAAGTCTAGATGCCTATCTCTAAAATCCTATGCCTATGCCAATATTAATCAAATGCCTATGACAACGAATAAGTAAATAAATGCCTATATTAATTACGTAAAATATCTGTCCTCAAAAATGAGAAGAAGATGGCATTTTATAGAAAAGGCCATTTCGAACGGACGGACGAGATAAATCATTGACGAACCTAAAATGAACGATCCAGATTAACCCTGAGAATCCCTAATTAGGGTTAGGGCAAAATCCTTAATCAAACGGTCAAAATAAAATCGGATCGACGGTGGAGAATAAATGAGGAATTTAATTAAAGAAATAAAGATTTTCGAAAAATCAAGAAGATAAGACTGCCTGATTTACAAGATTCAAAAAATCAAAGAGATAAGATTCGGACTGAAGATAAGATTTGAAAAATCAAGAATCTGCCCGATTGCTTGATTTTTAGAAGATTAATTACTAATTTGAATTAAATTAATTCAAAATAATGATTTTGAGAGATAATAAATAATCTTTTTCAGATTATTTATCAAAAAGGACTGACAGTTAAGATTGAGATGACATTTTAAATAATTTAATTTATTTAAAATGAGAGGAATATTAATTGACAATTAAATAATTAAATTTAATTATTTAATTTAGAAGATAAGACTAATTAATTAAATAAATTAATCAATTTATTTAATTAAGACAATTAGTGACATATTAAATAAATAAATGTAATTCATTTATTTAATAATCGAGGAAGAATTAAATGAAAGGGAATTAAATAAATTAAGAAATTTATTTAATTAAAGAAAGACTTAGACAATTAATGACGTATTTAATAAATAAATAGAATTTATTTATTTAATAATCATGAAGAATAAATGACATGAATTAATTAAATAATTTTGAATTATTTAATCAATAGTCGAATGTGGACCAAGGACATAATTAAATGTCACAACTATGCTAGGATGAAAGTGGTAAAAATGAAGCTTGCAGGCCTAGGTCATTTTTAGGTGTCTACATTTTGCCCCTCTTTGTCATAATGTAGCATGTCGCATTGTGACAAAGAAAATAAGTCAAAAATATGCCCTAGTGCAAAATAAGATGAGGAAGAATGACGAGGAGGGTTGTGGTATGCCCCCTCGAGAGGACAGACGGGTTCGAAGAACATGGGTGTGCTCTCGAAATTGGTTAGGAGACTAGAATATGAAGAGACGAAGAAATTTTAGTGCAAAATATATGGATGCAATGCCTATATGAGACGAGTGAGAGAAGATGACAAGACTAAAGAAGATGCATGTTAGTTCCTAGACCAAATCCTTCAAAACATTGCCATAGGACTTTAATATTTATTGCTCTTAATCATCATTGGGCAGATTGTTGTGATGGCCAACAAACACCATGATATGACATAGATCAAGGTGTGCAAGGCCGTACCATCACCTAAGACAAGCAGTCACAGACAAGGAAGATCATGACTCATACCAAGAGCATTATTTCTCCATTCTTTGTCATAATCAACCACAAGAAGAAAAAGACAAAAAGGACAAGTCATGAAATGTCGTTGCTCCTCTAAATCCTGTTGCCAGGACATCCTTGAGGAACTAGCAACATGACTGTCAGAAAGAAATAAGATAAAGCCATTATCATGATACGTCGCTGCTTTTCTAAATCCTTTTGTCAGGATCTCGCTGAGAAACTAGTAACATGAGCGTCAAAAGACAAGACAAATGTCATGATACATCGCTGCTTCTCTAAATCCCAGTGTCAAGATCTCGCTGAAAAACTAGTAACATGATAAAAAGCCAAAAATGAATGCCAAGTATTTGCCAAGTGTGTCTGGATGTCAAGTTTTAATGATGTCGAGATGACAAATGCCGAAGGTTGCCATATTCAAGAAGGACACATCCTGAATAATGTCGATGTCTAGGAAGGACACATCCTAAAACACCAATGTCAGAGTTTTGTTCTTCATAAGGACACATCTGAAAGAACGTTGTTGTTGAGAGGAATGATCCTTAAGTGTCAGAAAGGATCCCTCGAAAATGTCAAATGATAGGGACGATGCCTAGGAAGGACACATCCTAAGGCACCAATGTCAGAGTTTTGTTCTTCAGAAGGACACATCTGAAAGAATGTTGTTGTTGAGAGGAATGATCCTTAAGTGTCAGAAAGGATTCTTCGAAAATGTCAAATGATAGGGACAATGCCTAGGAAGGACACATCCTAAGGCACCAATGACAGAGGTTTATTCTTCAGAAGGACCCATTTGAAAGGTAACCAAGAGTTGATAGTTTGACTGGTTGCGATAATTTGACTTGTTTTGACTAAGTTTGACTTGTTTTGACTGAGTTTGACTTGTGTTGGCCATATGTCGATATTGTCATGATGATATGTGCCGATGAGATTGTCTTGCTATGATAATGATTGTCATGATGAGTTTTGTTCGTTTGGGAAAGATTCATGTTGTCTTGAAGACTTTTTGACATGTGTGCCAGTGTGATGCCATGAACCCTAATAGACTGACCTAGTGCGGCCTCGGGGGCTCATCGACAGATGGCCTTGCCTACGTCATCCACTCAGAGACCTCGTAGTTCGACGCGACCAATGACTTTTTCTTGATGAGCAAAGATTGCATCATGATTTTATTTTGACAAACCTAAAAGGACTGACCTAATGTCTCGGGGACTCAAATATGAGTCTTGCCTACGTAGCAAATGCGCAGAGACAACGTAGTTCGGACAATGACATGGACCGATTGACATGATTGACTTTGATGCCATTTTTAGGATTTTGACATTGATTTGGATGTTTTTGTGTTTTTCTCAGGACTTTTTATGATTTTTAGGTCTTTCTTCAGGACATTTTATGATGTTTTTGGGTCTTTCTTCAGGACATTTTGTGATGTTTTTGTCTTTTTTCCGAACTTTTTGTGATGTTTTTGTCTTTTTTCAGGACATTTTGCGATGTTTTTGTCTTTTTTCAGGACATTTTGCGATGTTTTTGTCAAGATCACGTGTGACATCCACTGCAGTTTCATGATAAACCTTATGCCCCCAGTCAGGTCTGAGACTTAGCCATTTGCAAGGGACATGGACGGGATGCTACTGACTTGGTAGACAGACAGTCGTCAGGACTTGATGTCAATCAGTTATTAGGTAGGGTAGGATGTGATGGCGATTTTGCGGAAATAATGGCAGAAATACCCTTCATCCTAGGCCAAGTTAGACCAAGTGATAGTAGATGGCAGAGCAATGATTGATTACGCATGGCGCCTGTTTGCCAGGTTTTCACCATGGTACTTGTCCAAAGTGCCTGTTTTCGAGGTTTTCACTATTGAACGAATCATTTTTCTCTTTACTATTTTCACAATTTTTTGATTTTTTTGGTGTCACCAAGACGCCTGTTTGCCAGGTTTTCATCAGGGTGACGGTTTTTAATTTTTCAATTTTTTTTTGTATTTCTGATTTTGTGGATAGCCTGGATGCTTTAGATAACCACTGATTGTTCTGAATCCACTGATGGTGCCGATGTAGAGACTGGTGCCATGATATGCCAATAATGACCTTGCTGAAGGAGTTGTCTTGTCAGGATCGTAGCACTTGTATGCAACTGATCGATGTCATTGTGATCCTTTCTGATACTAGAGTTGGCCTTATCAAAATACGCACATCGCAATAGAGTGCCATGCGAGTCCTTGTGGTAAAGAGTTGCTGCCATGATGTGACGGATTTGTGACGTGGGATTTTTGGACTTTAGGCGAGATGTAGGATTATGATAGATGATGGTAGATGTGGAAAGGTTGTTTGGACATTTGGATGAATGACTTTTTATTTTCCAAACTTGGGATGGTGGGTGACGGATTTTGGAGGGATGGTGTTTGGAACCAACACCTTTATATGTCTTGATTGATGACCATTTTGAAGGAGGTGGACATGTGTTATATGTGGGAGTCCTCTTGTCTTGTGCCTCCACATTGTAATTGACTTTTGTATTTGACTTGGTGTCTTTGTTTGATCCATCTTTCTTTGGGATCCATTTTAATTTCATTTGTCTACTTGTCCTTTTGTTTGATTCAATGGCCTTTGACATTTTATTTTGATCTTTTGACTTGTAAGACTTTTGTTTTTGTTGGTTCCAAAGGGGAGGTTGATTCATGATAGAATGATGGTTTATGGTGTGGGTGGAAGGGGTGTTGGCAGCAATCTTATGACAAAGATTTCTCATGGACTCCATTTTGACATTTGTGTCTGACAAGGTTGCCCCCAGTATCGAGGAGGTACCATTGACATCGTTTGATTTGTTGTCTGAGGAATAACCAAGACCTTGATGTCTGTAATTTGCCTGAAGCTGTATTGGTTCTAGAATTCCTTGCTCGTGTATGCCTAGTCCTTTGCCTTGATATTGCATGCTTTGAAAGATTCTATTTGCGATGGGGTATTTGTTGTTTTGAAAGCAAGATGCTAACCCATCATTAGGTATGTGACACTGTCACTTGTAATATTTTCATCTGCGATAAAGCTTGCTCTGACAAAGATAGATGACCCTAGTTGATAAAGTGTTTTAGCTTCATTGTCATGTTGGACATATTCCTAACTGATATCTTTGGCCTGATCTTGTGACATGTCAGGTTCAGACGATTCTGTTGGTACTTCCAAGTCAATGTCGAAGCCATCATGATGGTCAGTGTTATAGATTCCTAGTAAATTTAGCTATAGCTTGATCATTTTCAAATATGTCCATATTGGAATACTCTTGTGCTTGAGGAATATCGTCTATGTGTGTAATGGAGGCAAGTGTCTCATTTTGGAAACTATCAATAGTCGAAGCCTGTATAGGATTGGAAAGTGTTTGATCATGAATGGCGTAAAGGTCAAGGAGTGGATCGTTTTGGACTTCTTGGTCAACAATAGGGTCTTGGTCAAAGATGGGGTTGTCATGGATTTGGACTTCTTGGTCAATGGTAGGGTCTTGTTCAAAGATGGGGTTGTCATGGATAGGTGTGTTTTGGATGTCATGATTGTCTTGAAGGACTCCCTGAATGGAGTTTAAGATAGGGTCATGGGATGGACTACCTTGTTCTTGACATGAGGGTGACATTATAAGGTTATGCTTTGGGCTTTCATTTTGACATGTATCCTCAAGTTTAGACAATGGGATTTGACTTTGAGCAATGACAAAATTTTCATGACTAGATGTGGCTTGTGAGGGGATGACTTGAAAAGGATTAATGAATGATGGACTAGGATAGGATGTGGGGACTTGGACTGGACTAGTATATGAAGGACTAGGATAGGATATGGGGACTTGGACTAGAGTAGCATGTGAAGGACTAGGGTATGACATTGAGACTTGGATCGGATATGACATGGAGTCTTGGACTAGATTAACTGTTGAAGGACAAGGATATGACATGGAGACTTCGACTGGATTGGTGTAAGGTTGATTGAAAGAGGACATGGAGACTTGGACCGGATCGGTATAGTATGATGTGGGGACTTGACATGAGTTGGTAGATGATTGATAAGGGATGCAGACTTGGATGAGATTAATAGGTGAAGGACTAGCATATGATGTGGAGACATGGAATGGACTAGTGGACAATTAACTTCCCTTGTCAAAGTTAGGATAAGGGTGATAACTAGACATTTGTTGTGAATTAATGGCAGGATTTGTGTTAAGTGAATTTTGGTAGTGAGGGTAGATGGACGAAGGACTAGGACTGATGGGTTGTTGGTACGAAGGACATTGATTTTCGGCTTGGATAAATTGTCTCCTAAAGTCTGAGGCTTCTTGGTATTGACCTCTACAAAGTAATTTGTATTCGATTTTACTTGCAAGCCTATCCATATCTTGGTGAAGGGAAGAAAAGGTGGTGGATGTCATGATGTTGTTAAATGCAGAGTGATAATGATGTTTTTCTAAGGGAAATGACTAATGCAAGGTGATAAAATTGGTCAAGAAAGGATGCCAAATGCTAAGGTGACAATGAAGATGTTGACTAAGAAAAATGACCAATGCCAAGTCTAGATACCAAATGAGGACTATGATGGACAATACCAAGTCTAAGTTCAAAATGAGGACTGAGATTGTGTTTTGATGTCTTGTTGAAAAGTCTGAGTTGTCCAAGGTCGATTGTTTGTGTCCAGATTTGTGAATATTGTGTATAATGTTTTGAAAAAATCAACAAGCACTTGACAAGCACAATGTTTTGGGTGTAAACAAACACACATAAGACAAGTACAATCCTAAAAGGCCAATAGGCCAAGGGTTTGTATACTTGGTATAGCCCACCGATATACCCCGGATTGGTGATAAACACCTTTCCTTCTCGAGAGCGGATAGCTTAGAATTTTGGTGGCATTGGCTCCCCTCCACGGCTCATTAACGTCATTCGAGCACACCAAATTTAGATTCTTTGGGTAGTGACATCCCAAGAATTGCTATCTCTACTCAAGGGGATCAGTAGTGAGTGTCTTCGGGCATGATACTGTACCCTGCACTATACCAAGCAACGGCCAATAGAATAGTTGGACACTAAGACAAGAGGTTTTTAATTTGGGCATTCCGTTCGTGGGGCATGATCCATGCGGCGAGAGTCCCCCTTCGGATCCATCTCGTCGGAACCACGCTCGTGATTCTTGGGCTTTCCCCAAGAACCCACTTTTATATACCGGCTGGAAGTCCCTCGGTGTCAGGGTGCTACCGGTCTGAGTCATTCTGGGGTGAGTACTTTTTCCCACCAGAACAGGCCCAAGTTCTAGAGTCAGTAACCGTTTCTCTTACACCCAGGATCGCACGAATGCGCAAGGGGAGAGGATACTCCGATATACCGAATCGTGAAGGGTAATATAACAGAAAAGAATGGGTCTGGTTTTCTGATCGCGAGGTTTCCACCAAGTGAGAGCATACTCACCTACCATCCCACAATCACAATCAAGCATAAAAGACATGATTTCATATTAAATGCACCAAACTCAAATATTTGCTACTCTAAGAAAAACAAGCACAAAGTTTTGTTATTCCTTCTTTGACATGCGAATCTGCAAACAATGAATATTAGTAGTCTATTATGCAATGGTCTTCGACAAACGAATGAGGATTGCCACACGCTACAAGAAAATATTAGTAACACAAGAAAAATCTAATCTAGTTAACATGCAGGAATAAAACACAGAAAAAATAGAAAACCAGAAAACTAGCAACCAGAAAAACTCAAAAATCTGAAAATCAGAACCTCAAAACTGAAAAAAAAATTTACCAGACAGATGCGTCACGGCAGATCAAATGCGTCGTTCGGGTCTTCGAATGCGGCTCGGAATATCAAATGCGTCGAATAAAACTAGAAACCAGAAAAACCAGAAAATCCAAAAATTAGAACCTCAAAACTAAAAGAAAAATTTTACCAGACAGATGCGGCGCGGCATGGAAAATGCGTCGTTCAGGTCTTCAAATGCGGCTCAGAATATCAAATGCGTCACATAAAACCAGAAACATAAAAACCCGAATGCAAAAAAAATAAAAAAATAAAAAAAAATGTTACCAGACAATTGCGGTGCGATTTGGCGATTTGCGATGCGATTTGGCTATTGCGGTTCGATTTGGCGATTGCGGCACTTGAGCCTGCAATTGCGGCTCGATTTGGCGATTGAGGCTCGATTTTTGGCGATTGCGGCTCAATTTAGCGATTGCGGTGCAGTTTGCCAATTGCGGCTCAATTTGGCAATTGCGGCTCAATTTAGCGATTGTGGTGCAGTTTGCCAATTGCGGCTCAATTTGGCAATTGCAGCTCAATTTGGCGATTGCGGCTCAATTTGGCAATTGCGGCTCAATTTGGTGATTGCAGCGCTTGAGCCTACGATTGCGGCGCTCTGTACCTGTTCCTGCAAAATTGACAGAAAATACACGCAACTGTACGGAAAAATGACAGAAAACAAAGAGTCGGGTTCACCAATGTAATTGAGGGTAATTTCTGGATGTTAGATGGGATCAATTAAATTGAAAGCAAAAAACAAAAACCCAAAGTAGCTACAAAACACAATGGAAATATATGAAAGAACGATTATACCTGATCGCCGAAGTCTCCATGATTCATTTTCGTAGCACCTTCTTACTTGCTGGATATTGTTGCCCTCAGATTCCTTGTTCGAGTAATCTGGAAATGCCTAAGTCCTACAACAAGCCTTGAAGGATTTGCATAAAGTCTAGATGCCTATCTCTAAAATCCTATGCCTATGCCAATATTAATCAAATGCCTATGACAACGAATAAGTAAATAAATGCCTATATTAATTATGTAAAATATCTGTCCTCAAAAATGAGAAGAAGATGGCATTTTATAGAAAAGGCCATTTCGAACGGACGAACGAGATAAATCATTGACAAGAACCTAAAATGAACGATCCAGATTAACCCTGAGAATCCCTAATTAGGGTTAGGGCAAAATCCTTAATCAAACGGTCAAAATAAAATCGGATCGACGGTGGAGAATAAATGAAGAATTTAATTTAAAAAATAAAGATTTTCGAAAAATCAAGAAGATAAGACTGCTTAATTTACAAGATTCAAAAAATCAAAGAGATAAGATTTGGACTGAAGATAAGATTTGAAAAATCAAGAATCTGCCCGATTGCTTGATTTTTAGAAGATTAATTACTAATTTGAATTAAATTAATTCAAAATAATGATTTTGAGAGATAATAAATAATCTTTTTCAGATTATTTATCAAAAAGGACTGACAGTTAAGATTGAGATGACATTTTAAATAATTTAATTTATTTAAAATGAGAGGAATATTAATTGACAATTAAATAATTAAATTTAATTATTTAATTTAGAAGATAAGACTAATTAATTAAATAAATTAATCAATTTATTTAATTAAGACAATTAGTGACATATTAAATAAATAAATGTAATTCATTTATTTAATAATCGAAGAATTAAATGACAAAGGGGAATTAAATAAATTAAGAAATTTATTTAATTAAAGAAAGACTTAGACAGTTAATGACGTATTTAATAAATAAATAGAATTTATTTATTTAATAATCATGAAGAATAAATGACATGAATTAATTAAATAATTTTGAATTATTTAATCAATAGTCGAATGTGGACCAAGGACATAATTAAATGTCACAACTATGCTAGGATGAAAGTGGTAAAAATGAAGCTTACAGGCCTAGGTCATTTTTAGGTGTCTACAGAATGGAGTCAATCGGATAAACGGTGTGGAAATGGCGGCCCCAGGAAGAAAGAGCAGAAGGCCAAGTCCACCAAAGCATGAGGTCAGGTCCGCCACCGGAGAGGTTAGGTCCGCCACCGGGGTCAGGTCCGCCACAGCATGAGGTCAGGTCCGCCATAGCATGTGGTCAGGGCCGCCACAACATGAGGTCAGGTCTGCCAAAGGATGGGGTCAGGTCCGCCAAAGGATAAGGTCAAGTCCGCCAAAGGATAAGTTTAAGCTTGATTTTTTGATGGATGAGTAAGGCAAAAGACCCAAAATATAGCAAACATTGATAAAAAGATTTGGCTAAACTAAAAATGACTGGTTTTGCACAAGAAAAACAATTTAGACATCACAACCCTAAGATTAGTAGAAACGGGTATGGCCAACAAAGTCTTCTACTCTAGGATGAACATGGTTGCTAAGGAGTCATTGATATACACTCGGTACGTGAGGCCCAAACCGTGAACACCAACCTGTTACAAGCGTGAGTCGAGAACCTTAGCGAGATACTAAAGGCTCAGACCAACTCTTCACGTCATCCCGACGCTTCGCCAATTACAATGTGGTTGGATTGAGGTACAACTTTCGCTCTCCCCCCTTTATATACCCTGCCGGTATGCGTGGTTGGAATCGTTCCTTGGGGTGATGAAATCCCCAAGTAGGTCTTACTAAGAAAATGGAAATAGGGTGACTCAAAGGACTTGGAAAGTTACGATTTCTTGTCACCCAGGATCGCCAAATGGCGCAAGGGGATTGGATACGTCAAATAGCCTTCCACAAGCACCCCAAACAAGGTTTGTTGACCCCTTTAATTAAACTTGTGCCTAATTTACCAAAGAACAATTGGTAAAAACTTGAAATTTCACCTTCGGGAGGTCAGGTCCGCCAACACAAGTCAGGTCTGCCACCGAAGAGGTCAGGTCCACCACCGGGGTCAGGTTCGCCACCGGAGAGGTCAGGTCCACCACTAGAGAGGTCAGGTCCGCCACCGGGGTCAGGTCCACCACCGGAGAGGTCAAGTCCACCACTGGAGAGGTTAGGTCCGCCAATCTGTAACCTGAACCTGCAAAAATGCCAAAAACAACAAACGTGAAAGAAAAAGACCTGTTTGTGGGTCCCACCGGGCGTGCCGGAAATGTGATAGGGGAATATATCCGTTAAAAGATAAGCAAAAAACTAAAGAGAGTGCAAATAACAACTAAAAACACCCTACACTTCAAGATTGGGCAAATGATGAACTTAACAACATAAAAATGGAACCTTTTACCTTGTAGAGTTGTTCTTTGGTCGGCCCTTCGATTGTAGATGAGATGTATGCTCCTTGATGGCAAGTAGATGCAAGATGTGAAGTGTGAGATGCAAGATAGTTGGACAAAATGGATGCAAATGGCTAAGTGTAGATTGAGAAACAAAATTGCAAGAGTTTGGCTAGCAAAATGATCTCCCCCCAAATGAGAGAAAAGCGGGGGTATTTATAGGAATTTTGAGAATTCCAAGAAGAAATGGATGGTTGAGATTGATCCCAACATGGCCAAGATGTAGGGCTATGGTGAGTTGAGAATTCACAAGCCCTCACATCTTGACATGTGGCAAGGGGAGAGGCTTAAGAAAGATGAGGTGGCCATGAGTTGTAAGAGAAGTACATGACATGGATGTACTTCAAAGGACTATAGGGATTTGGTCAAGATATCCTCATAAAGGATGTCCTTGTCCCATATGGGTGAGAGGACATGTGAGGAATTAAAAATTCCTCAAATATCCTTATGGGGAGAGGGAAAGAATAAAGAATAAAGAAAGGACATGCGGGAAGAAGTGAAGGAATTAAAAATTCCTTTTGAGTGCATTGGGGGATTAAAAAGTGAATTAAAAATTCACATGGGGAAGTGGAGTGCCTTGTCCAAAAGGGGAAGGCCTTTAATAAGGTTGACCAAGGACACATGTCATAAAGGACATGGGGAAGAGAAAAGGAATTTAATATTCCTTGAAAGATGAGAGTGGAATTAAAAATTCCTCAAAGGACTTTGGGAAGACAAAAGGAATTAAAAATTCCTTGGGGGATGGGAAGAGTTGACTAAAGGGGGTGATTAGACAAGTTGATGAGGGGTTAGAGGAAGGTTAGGTGGCTAAGAAATATTAGAGGCCAACTTGCAAAAGTTGGAGGATGTGACACCTCCTAATCAAGGATTAGGCATGTGCACATCCTAATGATGAGATTAGAAGAAGGATTAAGATTAGATAATAAAAGATGGAGGATGTGACATGTGAGGAATTAAATAAATGTCATATTTTATTAATTCATTTGATGAAAAGAGGATTAAAGAGATAAGGTATTATTGATTAAATACCTTAGGGATTTGGCAGAATTAAAGTTATTAATTAAATAATAGCAGTATTACTTAATTAACGAAAATAAGACGAAAGTGGATGAATTTGGATAAATTAAGTGTCCAAATTTAGATGTCTACATTTTTCCCCTCTTTGAGATGGTGTTACGAAGTAGCATAATTTCAAAGATCATTAAAACATAGAACTAAGAAGAAGATGGTTAGATTGGGAAAGATGCCCCAGTCATTCCTTTGAATGATTAGGAAGGGAAAAAGATGATGAAAATTAGGGGTGAAGGATGCCCCCTCAAGAGGACATGTGGGTTCAAGAGAACATAGGTGGGCTCTTGAAATGGAGGAGATGATGCAAGGGGAATAAGGATGATGATGCAAGGGGAGAGTGATGAAGGAGATGAGGAAGATGATGCAAAATGAAGATGATGAAGCACAAATGGATGAAAAAAGGTGATGTTGCCCCAGTCAAGGTACAAGCCAAAAAGGGGGTTGATGAGGGATGGAGTGTTGTCAATGAGGGATCTCAAAACAACACGAGGATAGGGAAGGATACATCCCATTGAGTGGTATTGATGAGGGAAGGATACATCCCCAAAACACTACTAAAGGATTGGGAAGGATACCTTCTGATGATGATGAAAGTGTTGTTGATGAGGGAAGGATACATTCCAAACAACACCAAAGGGATAGGGAAGGATAATGATGGATGATGAGGATGATGATGATGGTTCAAGGTTGGTAACAAGACTGGGGATAAGACCAAGGATTTGATTAGAGTATTTGTGTGAGGTATGAGTGGGTGAGGATAGGATTGAGATGTGAGAGAGGATGGAGAATGATGAAGGATGAAGGGATGGGGGGATTTGGATAGATGAGAGGACCAAATCTATAAAATTAAATCAAATCTAATTTAATTTTAAATTAAAATTAATCTAATCCTATCTAATTTTATAAATTAAAGAAAATAAGAAGGCAGACAACCACTATGATTGCAGGATATAGTCAAAGATCAAATGACGTGATTGCAAAATCAAATGATATGATTGTAGGATGTTAAAAAATGGAATTTGTTGTGATTGTAGAACATGTTTCATAATGAAATGCCATAATTACAGGATATGTTCAAAATAATTTTAGCTATTAAGATAATAAAAATTTCAGATAATTACAATCAACAGGTGTAAATTTTTTTTTACTCCGTATTCAGTATTTCACTTAAAAGCCTGTAAAAGTCTTGCTGTCGAATTCAGAGTTCCTGATCAAAGTTTGTTCAAAACAAAAGCAATATGAGGACTTATCACAACCTTTTCATAATAAATTTTTAAAGCACTAATCCCATATTTCAAGCAGTTTTTCATCAAATTTAAATTTCAGCATAAGCACTTTACCTACTCAATTTATCTGCTTGATCTATCAAATTACAATTGTGCATGGAGAAGTATTTTTTTCATTCATGAGTTCTTGGAATTTATGATATTTTTTGGTTGGAATATATTTGACATTATCTATAGAAACACTTGGGTAGTCGAATGCCTTGAAGAAAACGTATTTAGTAGAGATATTTAATATTGCATCACAATGGCATGAGAAAGCTATAGATTGCAACTAATATAACTTAAAGAAAGTTTTCAGGCCAAATTCTAACAGAATACCATGATTTCAAATTAACAAAGTATTATTAGTAAAGGGCACATGTAATGGTTGTGATGCATTTAAACAACTTGGGTTCAGTTGCCTATATTCATTGAAATGAAAATTCAACACATAGATTAAGTCTATTAACACCTGAAAATAACAACATCAAGATCCATATTAAATCATTCAAATGCAGATAGATTAAGTCTATTAATACATGCAAATTGTTTCACGTCGAGTTCACCATTCTGTATATGCTGAAAATTTGAAAAATTAAATGATTTAAACCATAAATCCAAATCAATATTTCAACATAACATCAATGGAGCATTTCTTAAATGAAATTACATTATGAAAACCAAAAAAACATGAGCATTCAAAAGAAATCAAACTCCATTGTTTTCCTATTCACCATGATCTTGATTTATGCATTTGATGCACTCAGATTTTCATGAGCACAAGTGCAACGAGAAACTGTGATGAATGGAAGAGAGGATTGATAATGTATGTGCTTTTTGGTGAGAAGAAGGGATTTTTATAGATGTCCTCACAGGGTGAATTCAAGTTACGAGAGAGAAGAGGGATAAAAGATTGAAGTGGGAAAAAGCATATTTTAAACAAATGAAATTAATTAAAATGAGAGAGATATGGATGGATTTTATGATATGATGTAGGTTTGGAATTTATATTAAAAGTGGATTTTTGAATTAATGGATGAATACATGGATTAAATGATCTAATGAAAAATGTAGTGGATAAAGATTAATGTGATGTGAATGCAAATGATATTTTAATGATTAATTCAAATGGATAAATAATTGATTATGCAAATGATTAAATGCTTATAATATTATTGAATGAATGCATGCTTATAATATGGATAAATGTTTATAAATGCTTATAATATGTTAATAAGTTGAGCGAATTAATGAGTGAATAGAATAAAGTATTAAATGAATCAATTAAACAAATAATAATATCCATTTAATTAATAGACAAAAAATAGGATAATTGTGAGGATAATTGAGTGTCTACAGGTGCAACACACACAAAGACAAATTGACCAAATGGGAATATTCAAAATCTTAATTAAAAAAAAAACCTACTGGAAGACAAGGAATACAAAGATAACAAAATATAATGGAAATATCTTATCGAAGGACCATTCAAACACTAGCATCACAACATGAAAATAGGAAATGAGTATGATGAACAATTACATACAATCATTCTAATGACACTAATGTTGATAGCAAAAACTTGGTATATCAACCAAGAATGAAGAGGAGAAACAAAAGATTGTACATAATTGACAATGGATTTTAGACAAACCTTCTCATTTTATAACAAAGAGGAACATATACATACCACATTACTCAAAATGAAAAGATACTATTTAATCTAGATATGGGTGTTGACAAGAAGTTGAGTCCACTTTTTGGCCAAAAAGTGGAAGTGTTTTTTCCCGATTTTCAGAATTTGACACATTTGACCTTAAAATTTGAAGCACTTAGAGATGAAATCTTAAAAAAAGTCACTAATCATAAAATGTAGTACTCAGAGTCTAGTTTTCAAATATGTAATTTATTTCAATACCCAGATTGTACAAATTGAGTTTCAATAGGCATTTCTAAAAACCATTGTTTAAAAGTCTTTTTTTACCATACCATGCACGTGTACGCCATCCATATTTTGACCTAAATTATCGTATTTTTCTAAATCCTTTTGGGAAAAGATTTGTGACTCACTGAAGCTTGTTCTCAATATTTTTTGTAATTTTTATTGAATATTTTTTTTGTTAAATTTTTATTAGGCATATTTGTCGTTTTGAAAAATCATTGTGTACGATACGCATAAGATGACCTAAACTTATCATTTTTTGATTTTTTTTTAAAATTGAAAATAATTGTCTAAAGTTTGTTCTTGTGCAATCCGTTCATCAAAATGTTATGTTGATCAAAAGTTATTAAAATAGTAAAAAACCCTGATATTTAAAGTTTATGGACCAGTTTCATCAGAAATTAATTGAAAAATAGAAAAAATAATCCAATTGTAAAAAAATTACATATTTGGAATCTGCATTGTCTCATCTAAAATGGGTTTTAATTTTGTCAAAAAATTTTGCAAAAAAAGTCAACCATATGTCCAAACTCGGTATTTTTCTCTGACATTGTTAGGACCTTCAACTTTCAGGTCAAACTAGGTTGAAGGCCTAGGTTCGGATTCCCAATGCTTTTCCCGAACCAAAATACAAGGCAGAAACCCGACCACAAAGCAAATCCAAATTCAATTTTTTGGAAACAGGATCCCGTTTGTTTTATAATCGGGATCTTGTTTCCCAATATTAAATGCCATGACCGTTGAGAGGGAAACGAGATCTCGCTTTATAAACGGGATCCTGTTCCTTTGTCAACGGGCCCACATTTAATATTGGGAACGAGATCTCGATTATAAAATGGGATCATGTTTGTTTTTAACCGTTTTATTTAAATTTACTGTCAAAATTTACTGTGAAGTTTGCAACTTCACATGTACGGCTAAGAGCAGTAAAATTGGGCTAGTTTTCATCAACTATTGTCTTTACAGGTGGTGAACTTGCATTTTTGATTAATTTTTTCAAAGGAGGCATCATGCAAACCATTTTTGAAGTGGAATTATGTTAGTTTTGTACTTGTTTGGAGGAACAAAAGGTCTTCAACTTGCAATATGGATTAATTTTTTCAAAAGGAGGCATGAAGAAAACAATTTTTAAAGTGGAATTGTGCTAGTTTTCTACTTGTTTTGAGGAACAAAGAGGAAGAATTTTGTCCTTATAGGTATTCAACTTCCAATTTGGATTGAATTTTTTGAAGAATTTCACTATTGACATTCATTTGTGCTTGAGAATTTTATAATCATGGGAGATAAAGAGCTCGTAATAAGAGGAAGGCATTGACTCCTAAAGAAATTGAAGCAAAAAAAGAGGAGAGACAAAGACAAAGAGAAAGAAGAATGAGAATTAAATTAGTGAATGATGGGGGAGCATCCAATTCCGCAACTATTGAAGATGAAAACATTGAGGAAACCATGGTTGTAGATGAAGCTAATTTGCAAGAAGTCAATTTGGAGAAGAATATGATTATACAAGCAAGTCCTATGTCTTCAAATCCCTCTTTCAATGCTATGGAGAATGTTTCAATATGCACAAATCCAAGTACGTCTTCAAATCCACATGTTAGTGAAATGGTAAATTGGTATGTAGAAGTTTTACAAGATGCTGGACTCAACGATGTTGACATTGATAATATTCAGAGAGATGAAAATTTTATAGAATTTGTTGAAAATGAAAATGAGAATGATCCATTTGTTGATGTAAATGAAAATGAAAACCATTTTGTCGATGAAAACGAAGATGAAAATGTAAATTGTTTTAAAGTTGAAAATGAAAATAAAAATGAAGATGAAGATGAAAATCTAGAATGTGATGTTGAATTTAATGAAAATACTTTTTTAAAAATTGAAAGTGGTGTTTTCAATAATCTTCCTGGTCAAATTTCTTGGAGGCAAATAAAAACACATGCAAATAGAATATACAACAAATTCTTTTATTGTAAAAAATTTGCAATTCAATGTCAACTAATGATGCAATTGATGAGAATGCAAAAAATGAGGAAAATAATGAAAAGGTTAGGCTTTTTTGTTAAACCAAAAAGAAAAAATCAATCATTAAAACATGTTATTTCTACTATTGCTAGTGCCATTCAAACTATTGGGAAAAATAGTTGATTTAAATATAAAAATGCAGCAAGAAGAGCTATAACAACTATTATAGTTAATAAAGCAACTTTGAATAAAAGAATGGTAAGCAATATTAGTAAAGTTTTAAAAATACATCCTAAAACATTGCTAAGAGCGACAAAAAGAAGAGAAAGTATAGAAAATGATCCCATCAACCAATGTTGGAGTTTCAATGGTTGACTCCTAAGGTTTGATATGAAATTGAATGTTGAAATTAAATATTTGATTGAAAAATATTGGCATGATAATACTAGGGTTTCATCTAATGGTAGAGATGTTTTAAAATTAAGGGTGGGGTCCAAATTTTGCGATCCTCACCCAAAACACCTATTAGATACAATACAAACTAAATTTTATGAAAAAATTTGTGGTGATTTAGTGTGACCTGGTAATATTAAAATAAGTCAACGGTCTTTTGAAAAATGTAAATCGTGGTATGTAAAAATTAATAAGCAACAAATATCTTGTTGTTGTAAAACGCATGTTCAATTTTGTTATTTTTATGATGTTTTTCGATATATATGTTGTACCTTGCATACTAACATGATTATACAGGAATGTGGTATTAGTATGCCACCTGAAGCAATAATGGAGTTTATTTCAGGTTTGTTTTATGAAAGATCTAATGGTAAATTATTTTATTTAAGTTCTTGTATTTCTGGACAATGCATTGACTGTGGAAATCTTTCATTCTTAAGAATTTGTATGCATGAAAGTGTTGATAACAATTTTGGACAACAATTAGTAGATGTTAAAAGATTTAAGAATGTTCACTATTCATTAAAAGATGGAAAAATATGAAAGCGTTGTGATTTAGTTACAGAAAAATTTAGTGTGCATACATTCATGAGTGAATGTAAGAATAAGATTGTACCAAAATATATCATGCACTCTAAACATGCTTGATGGCTTTATGGACAATTTCGCGCATGTAGAAACACATTTCCAATTGGTGCTATACTTTTAGTGGTTGATTTTGCAGAAAATTATACTCTAGCTCTGCAAGAGGAAATTCAATCACAGTATTATAATTCAGTGTAAGTAGCTATGTTTTTCCATATTGTTTATAGACATGCAGATGATAGCACTAAGGATGATAGAAATTTTTTGAGGGAGTATCATTTTTATTTGAGTGACAACCGATTACACTCGTCAGATTTTGTTCAATATTGTTTCAATATATTTTATAGAAATTTAAGAGAAAGAGGAATCCAAATGAAAGAACACCTCATATGGTTAGATAATTGTACAGGGTAGTTCAAGAATGCTTGAATGTCTTATTGGTTAAGTAGGGTTCACAAGGAACTTAATGTCCAACATAGATGGAGTTTTTTTGAAGCTGGGCATGATAAAGGAGAACATGATGGAGCTGATGCGTGGTCAAAAGAATTCTTGCTAGAGAACAATTAAAATTCGAGGATGCAGTAAAATTTAAAGATGCACGTGGGATTGTTGATTGGTGTAATACAAGATTATCTGCACCTGGTTTGAGTGAGTACTCTACAGTTCATCGATTCTTTTGGTTGGTTGAAGAAGAGAACATTGTACCTAGAGTTGACTGTGAGACAATCAGTGTATCTACTAAATGGCATTCATTTAGGAGTTTGATAGTAAGCACATGGACTATCTAGACAAGGGAGCTTGCATGTTTTTTCCAGTTTTGTATCTCAGGAGATTGGGAAGCATGTGAAAATACATAATGGGTTGAACAGTGGGAGCAAAGATCGTTGACACCCGCAAAAAGCACATGATGAATATGGAAGAACTATTGAAGAAAATGATCAAGTGTTTGCATTTGAAGACTATGACCATGTTTCAGACCTTGTACAAGAAGGTAATTTAATTCAATTTATTTCACTTTATTAAATTATTTTGTAATACTAAATTATTTATATGGATATGCGCAAGTTATTAAATCAATTTTTATTTGCAGGACATGTGTATGTTGTTGTTGCACTTGAGGGGAATGAAGAGCAAACAAAATATTGGTTGGCTCATTGTGTGGAGACTAAACATAAGTTAATAGCACCCCGAGAAGATGATGATGGCTATCATTATCCCAACAGGTACGGTGATCCCCTTAAGACATCCCCTTAAGAAAATTTTGATAACAAGTTTTTGATCCCCTTAAGCAATTTCTTAGAACAAGTCTTTGATCCCCTTAAGAAAATTTTGAGAACATATTTGTTGATGGTTTTCATGTTTTCCAATAGGATCAGTGGTGGTTGTTAGCACTTGGCTATGAAAATACTTGGTAAGGAAGAATGGTCTACCTACATTCGAAGATTATGAAATGCATAAAAAGATTATACATTATTCACATTTGGTGGTGGAAACAAATAAAAAACTAGATTGGTATCATGGAAGACCTACAAAAAAGTGCTATGGAAAATTTCTATGGAAGAGCATGAGACAATCATAGATGCATTGCAAAAAAGAGAGGATGTAGATGGTACAATGGAATAAGTAGATACAGGTAAATATAGTTTTGGTTTTATATTGTCCTTTTAAATAGATTAAATACATGTTTTGATATTAGTCAAGTGTGTTATTAGTTGAAATTGATTTAAATTGTCCTTTTATAGATCCTTAAGCCATAATCAGAAAAAGGATCTAGTCCATACAAATTCAACCTAGACAACATGGAATACTTGGTAAAAGTAGGTAATTATTAGTTAAATTATATTTAAATACATGTTTCGATTACATATTGATATTGCTTGTACATTAATAGTTAAAATTGATTTATTATCCTTTTTTTAATCCTTAAGTCATCATTTCATTGATCTCATACTTTGAAACAATAAGGAGAGGATGCCTAGATTCAACCTACACACGTGTGGAATACGTTTAAATGCAGGTACTTGAGTTGTGTACATATAGATAGTTTTATATAAATTAAAATATCTATGTTTTGATGATTTCATTGATATTGCTTGTACCTTTTTGATATCAGGTGGTGTGAAGACCTACTACATTCTGAGAATGAGTTTGAGATGTTCTTGAGATGGCATATCCAAATTTTGTAAACATTGTTTTGAGATGGCATATATGTGTATACATACTTACAGAATTAAACATTTTGTACAAGTTACAAATCCATGTACATACACAATTATGTACTCTATGTACTTCTATGTATCAAAATCAATATTCTATATATTTTGTTTGTTAAATGTGCATGTTTTCCTACTTTGAAACTTTATATTTTATTGTATAATCACTAAATATCATGCATACATTATTGTTAAATCAATTATATTCTTGAGACATTGTATTATGACCCCTTAAGACCCCTTAAGACATCCCCTTAAGACATTGTATTATGACCCCTTAAGACATCCCCTTAAGACCCATTAAGACGTCGTATTATGACCCCTTAAGACATCCCCTTAAGACATCATATTATGACCCCTTAAGACATCCCCTTAAGACATCCCCTTGAGACATCGTATTAGGACCCCTTAAGACATTCCCTTAAGATGCTGCATTATGACCCCTTAAGACATCCCCTTAAGACGTTGTATTATGACCCCTTAAGACATCCCCTTAAGGTGTCGTATTAGGACCCCTTAAGACATCCCCTTAAAACGTGTCGTATTAGCACATATCCTAAATATTATACTTAATTATATCATTTGTTATGATGACTCACCCTAAAACTTATAATACTTGTTAATATCACTTAATATTTATACTCAATTATACTCTTCTTTGATCCCCTTAAGACATTGTATTAGGAACCCTTAAGACATCCCCTTAAGACGTCGTATTAGGAACCCTTAAGACATCCCCTTAAGACAACCTATAATTAGTGTTGGATGCTATTATTTGTTTTGATAGCTTATAAATTAGTATTCAATGCCATTATTTATTTTGACAACTTATAAATTAGTATTGGATGCCATTATTTGTTTTGACAACTTATAAATTAGTATTGGATGCCATTATTTGTTTTGACAACTTATAAATTAGTATTGGATGCCATTATTTGTTTTGACAACTTATAAATTAGAATTGGATGCCATTATTTGTTTTGACAGCTTATAAATTAGTGTTGGATGCTATTATTTATAGAATTTATTAATGCTTTTGTTCTCTAATCTTGTATGGTATTGTTTATTTCTTAAATTTTTATCCTTTCTAGTATATAAATAGATTGCTTTTATTTGTAAATTATGATTTATTGACTAATTATTGATTGACGTGAATTGAATAAGTTCATTGACTAATTATCATTAATTATTGAATGTACATATCATGTATATCATGTATGAGATCACTAAATTTGTAAAGTATAAATATTAAAATGTACTATTAATTTCAACTTTAATTTCATATTTATATTTAATTTCACATTAATGTCCTATATTAATGTCTTGACTATGAACATAAAATACATAAATGCACATGTTTAAATTAAAATTTCAAACAATAATAAAGTCCATAATTTATGTAAATATATTAAGTGTATGAAACTAATATATTAAGCGCATGAAATAAAGTCCATCATAATACAACCCATGAACTAAAGTCCAACTAAGTACCTGATCCATGAAATGTAAATTCCAACATAGTACATGAGAAACCAGAAATATAGTCCATGAAATAGACAAATATAACCTATAAAATCATGTTTCTAGGTCATGTATTGTCTCTATAATCAAGAGACCTCTTCACGCTATGTAGACTATGCGGATGACCTAAAACACTTTGTACAAGAGAAAGATGAAATCAGATGTAAGACAATGAAAAATTATTTAATGACAATTTAATTTATAATTCATCATAAAATTAAACTACCATCATATCTAGGTCTGGATGCTTTGGTGCACCTGAAGCAACCTCTAAATTCTTTGAATCAATCTACATAAACAAGACAAAGAAAGTTGAAATTAGATGTATAAGTCTACAATTAAAAATGATTTAATTCAATTTAATTTATAATTTATCATATTTTAATTGTACCGTATTCTAAGGTTGTGCACCCTCTTCTCCAAGACCTGTTTGTACATGCTCAACTACAAGATGTGTTTCATGCTAGAAAAGAAATATAATTTAAAACATGTATTAGCTCATATTATATATATATATATATATATATATATTCAATTTGAAATTTAAAATTAAAGTTATATTCAGAATATATAATTTATAATTGACTTTAAATATAATAAAAAATTTAAATTACCATTTGATTTGGAGCCTGCTCTGCATGTCCTCCTGAAGGTGTAACTATGTCTGGGTCAAGGCTAAAAGTTGCACTAACAAAGCCCTATAAGATCAAAATTAAAGCATGTATACTTGAATTAGGTTTATATATATATATATATTTAAGTTTGCACATTTTGTGTAGAATTTTTTTTAAACAACCTAAAAATTAGAGGCCTCACGGGTAGCCGCAACATCTAATGTTTTCTCGATGCCTATTCTCATTGTGGTATCAACCTAGACATACATGTAGACATTTAATGATTATAATATTTACAATTGTACATACACATTTCATATATAGTGAATTCAAAATTCATAATTGTAACTATACTAATGTAAGTTAAATAATTTACAATATAAATGTACCTTCCCTTGATCTACGACGCTTGATAGTGGAGGAGTGCTCGACAACCCCTCAAGTGGAATCGACGTGGAAGCTAATTGACTCACCTAAACCAGCATAAATATTTCAAACATATATGTGATTCGATTATAAATTTAAAACTCAAGTTTAAAATGATTTCATATATAATTTAAAAATTTGAAATCAAAACACCCCATAAGGGTTTCCGAGTAGGACTAGTGTCGATGTATGTACTCGTGGAATGGATGATTGCCCCATCGTTAGTGATATCTGTACACCAAACAGTTCAATTGTTAAAATGTATTGTGAACTTTTCTTTGATAAATACATTCATCAAAATTCTTATAAAATGAATGTGTAGATGCATATATATACCCATGTTGCAGTGTCCTCAGAGTGATGGTTTTCTGTAAGAAACTCTACAAATGAACTGATGCAACCAGATGAACCACCAGAATCTCCACATCCACCAAAACTAGGTGTGGCTTGATCAGGTCTATAGCATACTTGATGGCAACTAGTACATACATGTGGGATGAGCCTCGACACTCTTGGAATGGTACTCAGACCAACTCCATAAAACACTCCTCCATCATCATCGTCTCTATGCTCCCCACCTGCTATTGTAGAAGCATGTTGATCAAGGTCTCCTGTGAGTGTACTAAGGGAACCTAATGTCAAGACCACAACTCAATGATGCACATGTGTGGGAATGGGAGGACCAGGAGCAATAACAAGGGGTTTCGCATGCATGGGGCGTTGTGGATCAACCCTTACCCCTAACCTCTATTTTGGCATGCCACCACCAACACCTTGAAATGATTTAAAATCAAAATAATTGGGCTTTTTCCCCCATAACAAACTCTACATACAATTTCCTCAAAAAATACAATGGGCACTCCCAATTAGCGTGTGGGGGACTATCAAAAACCATATACCATCGATCCCAAAAATGTGCGCTCATTTGTGGATGTATGCACCACCTCATGGATATTCTAGATTTGTTGGGAGGAATGGGCTATCGAGTAATGGGGTCGAGAAAGTAAGGGGCTAGGTGGGATTTCGTTATTTTAAGGTCTAAAATTTTTTTATAAGAGAGATCGTCAGCATAAAATTGTCTCATCTGTTCTCTGACTCGTCAATGCCTATCTAGATCATAATCAATGGTCTTGATGGCATCCACAATGTTTTGCATCACAGATGCAAAACATCTCACATGTGGTGGAATCAATGCTTGACTCTACATAACATTGATTTGATTTTGTATGGATGCAACCTGATCATTTATGTGTGCTCTCAAGCGAGCCTCATCAAATGCAACATGTGTTGGAGGTGGCATATTAGGGGGAGGGGGAGGGGGAGGGTGAGGTGGAGGTAGTTGTAGTTGAGGTGGTGGATTGATGATATCATCAATGTTAAAATTATCCATGATATGATATATAAGTGTGCACATGCATTAAATTATACAAAATTAACATACAAACTTAAAAAATTACAAGAAATAGTTAAATTTGAAACACACATGCAAATTTGTTTAAATAGGATGTGCATACATATATTAAGATCATATAAAATTGAAGCACACATATACATTGATTGAACTTGAGCATGTGTATGCCAAATTCAAAATTTAACATGTACATACATTTAAAATAAAAAATATGATGCATAATTTGCATGCATACATCATTAAACTAAACTATGTATATACATACAAATTTCAAAATTTAAGAACTATATGTAATTTTAATACATGTGTACTTACTAATTGAAACACACATATACATTGATTGAACTTGAGCATGTGCATACAAAATTCAAAATTTAACATGTACATACATTTAAAACAAAAAATACGATGCATAATTTGCATGCATACATCATTAAACTAAACTATGTACATACATACAAATTTAAAAATTTAAGAACTATATGCAATTTTAATACATGTGTACATACTAAACAATAAACTTGAAACATTCACAAAAAGCTCATTTTATGTCTAACACACACACACACACACACACACATATATATATACATATACATATATATATATATGTATATGTATACATATATATGTATATATATACATATATATATATATATATGTATATATATATATATATACATATATATATATATATATATATGTATATATATATACATATATATATATATATATATATATATATATATATATTACAATTTCCAATAGGAGAAATCATGATCTAGTAGATAGTCATAAAATATATACTATTATAAATTCATCATTATAAGTTCATAAATTCCACCAAATTCATAAATTCATGTCACTAAAAATATCCATCTAGAACCAAAATCATAAATTCACATCACTAAAAATATCCATCCAACCAAATTTATAAATTCATCACACAAAATATCCATCGTTCACCAAATTCATAAATTCATAACTATTTAAGATCATTGTCTTAATTTAGAAACTATTGTGGCTCTCTACTACATCTCTTCATTTCTTTGTGTTTTCCTTTTCAGAATCGGAAGTTCTCCTCTCCTCTAGCCATTGTCGATGCTCATCTAAGATCCCATCCATAGCCCCAACATCATCAACAATGGTTTTCATCCTAGATGCAATCATCCTCACAGGTGGTGTGGCACATTTTTCATTTTGAATAATGTTGATTTGATCTTGGATGGTTCTAACATTGGAATTTATTCGTGCTTGCAAACGAGCACCATTTATTTTAGGTGGTGGAGGTGGGGGGTTATGAGGTGGAGTGGGTGAAAGTGGAGGTGAAGGTGGTGGAGATGGATGGCGTGGAGGTGGATTGCGAATATTATTGAATCGATCCATGTGATCTCTAAGATATGAGTGAACTTGCATTAGATTTGTAATTTCAAAATGTAAAATAAATGTTTAGGAAATACCCTTAAACCATTCAATATAAATGGCCTAATTGAATACAAATGATAAAATATGTAAGCCTCATTTATGTCTAAGGCATGTTACTTGAATGAAACTACAATTAACTATTAATATAGGACAATTAATGAATGCTATAGGGTTTATGGTTTAGAGTTTAGGATTTAGGTTTTAGGGTAATAGGATGCCTTAAGGGGATCTTTGTAGTAAGGTCCTAGTACAAAATGACATGGATTTTAAGTGAATAAAATTTGGTGAAGATGCCCAAGACAACCAAATTTCATTAAGGTCTGAGGCAACTTCACCAAATTTTATTCACTTGAGCCATGTCATTTTGTCCTAGGAACTTACTAGACATAGATCCCCTTAAGCCATCCTATCACCCTAAACCATAAATCGATCAACCTAGATAGTGATTTAGCTCATTCATATTATAATCTTGCACGGTCTTATTATTGTTAAATTTGGTTTCCTTGGGAAACTTCACCAAATTTTGAGAACTTATTTGATCCCCTTAAGAAATGTCATATTAGGACCCCTTAAGAAATCGATTTATGGTTTAGGGTGATAGGATGGCTTAAGGGGGTCTATGTTTAGTGAGGTCCTAGGACAAAATGACATGGCTCAAGTGAATAAAATTTGGTGAAGTTGCCCAAGGCAACCAAATTTCATTAAGAGCCTAAGAAAAAATGATGGCTTTAAGGTTTAGGGTTTAGGGAAATAGGATAGCTTAAGGGAATCTATGTAGTAAGATCCTATGAAAAAATTACATGGATTAAGGGAATAAAATTTGGTGGAGTTGCCTAAGGTAACCAAATTTCATTTTAAGGTCCTAGGACAAAATGAATGATTTAATGTTTAGGGTTTAGATTTTAGAGTTTAGGGTTTAGGGTTTATGAAACTTAGGGTGAAGTTTTGGTGTCCATTGGAATATAATGAACTTGCAAGTTAGTAAAGAACATTTTCTTGTGGAACAGTTGATTGAGATAGCTCTTGTTTCAAGTGACCAACCTAGATCATGAAATCTCATTCATATTATAATCTTGCATGATCTTATTATTGTTAAATTTGGTTGCCTTGGGCAACTTTACCAAATTTTGAGAACTTCTTTGATCCCCTTAAGAAATGTCATATTAGGACCCCTTAAGACATCGATTTACAATTTAGGGTGATAGGATGGCTTAAGGGGATCTATGTCTAGTGAGGTCTTAGGACAAAATGGCATGGCTCAAGTGAATAAAATTTGGTGACATTGCCCAAGGCAACCAAATTTCATTAAGGGCATACGAAAAAATGATGTATTTAGGGTTTAGGGTTTAGAGTTTAGAGTTTAGGGTTTAGGGTAATAGGTTGGCTTAAGGGGATCCTTGTAGTAAGGTCCTACAATAGAATGACATGGCTTAAGGGAATAAAATTTGGTGGAGTTGCCTAAGGCAACCAAATCTCATTTTAAGGTCCTAAGACAAAATGAATGCTTTATTGTTAAGGGTTTGGATTTTAGAGTTCAGGGTTTAGGGTTTAGCGAACTTAGGGTGAAGTTTGGGTGGCCCTTGGAATAATGGACTTGCAAGTTAGTGCCTAGTTTATGAATATTTTTTATTTTATGAATAGATTGACTATTTTTCTAATAGAAACACATAATTATGGATTATTAATATTGAGTTTGATGTATATTTTAACTGGATATTTTTTTAATTGAATATACGATTATTTTATTTAACATTTTTTTCATTAATATTTCCCACTTAAATGAATTTTATGATATAAAATGTATAATATAAAATTAGTTAACGTTGAATCAAGTATTTTATTTTTGATTGTTTGGAATTGAAAGAACCTAAAAGCAAGAAAAGAACAATATTTAGATTCTTTTAGTGTCTAGGTAACTAGTGCAAAAATTGAGATTTTAGACTAAACTAGAAGCCTAATTAACAAGTAATTGACTAGAATGAGGGTTAAGATTGTCAAAAGACAATAGACAACACATGCAAACAAGAAATGGAAACAAGGCATGACTAAGAGAGATAAAAACATAAAATAGAAATGAATGTTGAATACTATCTAATTAAGTGACAATTGGAAATCGATTGTACACTTGGATTTACGAATTTTCTAACTAAATTTGCAAATAAACATTGATAAAATTTATGAATTGTAACTATTCTTTAACATATTGTTTTATAATCTAATTATAATTGAACATTGAAACTAAAGTTCAGCATATCGTTTTCTCCATACAATGCAAATGAAATTTAAAACATTTAAGCAATTCAAATGAATTTTCTTGAGCTCAAAATTAGGGTTTTCAAAATCAAAATGATTTGTTCAATTTCAATTTAGGGTTTTAGCAAATTTTTTGTTTCAATTCAATTTAGGGTTTCAATTTCTAAGAAATTAGGGTTTTTAATGCAATTTTTTCGTTTCATTTCAAACTAGGGTTTTCAAATTCAATTTTTTGTTTGATTTGAATTCAGGGTTTCAAAAAGCTTGATTAGGGTTTCTAAATGCAATTTTTTATTTCATTTCAATTTTAGGGTTTTGAAATGCAATTTTTTTGTTTCGTTTCAATTAGGGTTTTCAAATTCAATTTTTTTTGGTTTGATCGAACAATTTAGGTTTCAAAAGCTAAATTTTGTTTCTAAAATACAATTCAAGGTTCATTTTTTTGTTTCTATTCAATATCTTCAGGTTTCATTGAATTTTTCCATCTATTTCTACAATTCCTCATTTCTACTATAACAAGAAATAAAATTCTTAAAATGTCAATTTTTTTAAAAAAAAATGCTAAAATCAATTATTTTATTGACAATTTCAATAAAAAATGAAGAAATGCAAAAAAATGGGGGTGGACGGGTACCTGGAGGCTGTTTCTGGTGGTTGATGTCACTCACAACTCAGGATCTCGTGCTTTGCTAAAATGCAAGTTTGTTCATTTTTAAAAAATAAATACCATTACAAAACAGGATCCCGATTATTACAAAATGGGATTATTATAAATCGGGATCCTGTTTTGTACTAATCGGGATCTCGTTCCTTGTCCGTCCGTCCAAGACTCTTTAACAAACAAGATCTCTATTTTTAAAAAGCGGGATCCCATTTTACATTTAGGCTCGGGATCCCAATTTTTAAAAATCAGGATCCCGTTTATAAAAATCGGGATCTCGTTTTTGCAATGCCGATTTCATTTTTTTGGCTAAGGAAAAAACTTCCATGTTTCGTGGACTCAACTTTGTGCACTTACCCATATACCTAATAAAAAGGTGGCACCACAAACTTCTACACCACCCCAAAAATTGAAGGAATACAAAGATACATAGAATGAATAAACAAAGAAACTACATTACCAAAGAGAAGATGTTACCTAACACAACATGAAGGTGAAAAATACACAAAATAGACATAGAAGTGAACTGAGGTGAAAGGGAATTATAATCTCCAATAGAAGCTAAAAAAAATTATTAAAACCAACTAGTCAAGCTAAGAGAAGAGAACATTATCACCGAAGGGGATCCCAAACTTGCAAAAATAGGGGACTATTGGGATGATAAATTAGTGGTATAAGTTATAGATATTTTATCATAATTTGAAAAAATATTCCCTAGTGGATAAAGGCAGAAGTAGGATTTATGAAGATTCAATTGAAAGAGGGAGCTAAACTAGTATGAAAGGGCCATATCATCTAAATCCAAACATGAAGAAAGTTAAAATAAAGCTAGACAAAATGCTTGAAGTAGGGATAATTAAACCAATAGAAGATGCAAAATGGATGAGCCCTATGGTCATATAAAATAAGAAAACAAATGAAATAAGAATTTTTGTTGAATTTAGGGAACTTAACAAAGCTTGCATTTATGACCCTTTCCATACACCATTCACCAAGGAAATATTGGAATCGGTGGTAGGAAGAGAAATCTACTCCTTCATTAATGGACCTTCTCTGGCTATCACCAAGTAAAGATAAGTGAGGAGGATCAACTAAAAACCACATTTTCCACAAAATGGGGCTCTTACATGTATATAGTAATGCCCTTTGGCTTAAAGAATGCACTTGTGATATTCAATAGGATAATGATAAATGGCTTTAAATATTTCACACATGATTTTTTGGAAGTATACTTAGACAACTAGATAGTGTACATGGTTTGGTAAAACACCATGTACAAGTACTTTGAATGGTGCTAAACAAATATCAAAGTATGCAGATTGCATTTTTTTTATTAAAAAAATGCATGTTTATGGTACCCTATGGGACATTATTAGGATACATTATATGCAAAGAAGGATTGATGGTAGACCCTCTGACTCTACCACCCCCCAAAACAACTATGGAAGTCAAAAATTTCTTATGATATACCAGATACAACCACAAATTTATAAAATGCTATGTCAGGAATCATAATAGCTACACCATTAGAGGAACTACTGAAAAAGAAAACCAGTAAAAGTATTGAATTACTGAAGAATGTCAACTAGCATTTGAAACATTGAAAAACAAAATTGTGGAGGCACCTATACTAATCTTCCTAGAATGTAATTCCCCATTTCCTCTTGTCAATAGGTGCACAAGATTGTATGATCCTCAAAATGATAGTGCATTACTTTCCCTATCGAATTGAATGACATACTAGATGCACTAAATTTTGGATGTTGTGGTTGTGTTGCTGATAGGTGGTTTCCATTGATGTCAACACTATTAGCATTAGTGCATTTGAAGTTGTATATGTCGAGGATATTGAGACAATTGTAATAAATGAGTTACAAGTTGTTAGTGGTGAAGTGATGTTCTGTCTATTGGTAAGTTTCATATGTTGTTGATCAGAGGTTGTGGACTAAAGGGTTTGTTGTTGTGTTTATCTAGTTTATTCACTTTGAGTTTTAGAGATCCGCATGAACATTTGCATTCTTACATTTTTTTGTTGCCTCAGTTGGTGTTTCTGGTTGAAGATTATGTGATTCCAATTAGTCCAGTTGTTGTGGCTACTTCTCTAGTGATTCATGATGCTTATGGATGTTTCTAGATCATGCTCTATTTGTGTTGCATGTCAGTGTTGATCGTTGTGTTCATGATCCAATATTTTCTCTTGTGCATTCATGTTTTTCATGTTCTTGGCCGATAGGGTGTTGAAGCGTGTTGTGGATTTTCGAGGAGAAACTAATTGAATTGTTTTGGTGTTGGAAACGCTGATTTGGGTCTTCACTATGTTGTGGCCGACCTTGGTTGATTCACATTGAAAATTATCTATTGTTTTGGGCCGACAGTTTGTATTCATTTTATTATTTCTTTGTGGTTGACTTGTAGCGAATGTAATTTCATGTTGCAGATATATAAGAGCGATTGTTTATTCAAATTGAAGTGTGCAAGGGTGTGCTTTTGCGTGTGTGTGGAAATATTGTTCAAATCATTCGAAGGTAGAGTAGAGTATGAAGAAAAGTGAAGAAGATTGAAGAAGTGTTCATGTGATTAACCAAAACTATAATTAGGCATTAGCAGATGCTATTGTCTCAGTTCAAAATCTAGATGGTTGTAATTTGAATCTTTCTGCAAGACAGTGTGTCTTCTTTTGTAATTCAGCAGTGAGCTCTAGGCAGTGTTCCTAAATGCATGTGCATTCCCCATTTATTCTTCTTATACTTTTAATAGGGTATAATCTTGTGGACTTACCTCCACCGTGGTTTTTCCCCTAATAGTGTTTCCATGTAAAAAAAAATTGGTATTATTTGTGTTTCTGATCTGTTATTGATTCATGCTTTCATTGATGTTGATCAGATCTGAGAATAAGGATTAATAAGTTTAATAAGTTTGAAATTCAGTGACAACTGATTCGCCCCCCCTCTCAGTTGTCTGCCCTTGTGTTTCCAACACTAAAGAGGCATGCTTCTATAAGAAATGATCATTGTTGCCATGTTTCTTTAATGCTCCTTGGGGTTTACAACCAATTTCAACTTTGCTTCTTTTTGATAATGGCCATGCTAAATACATGCCTTCTTGTAATGATGATAGGTTGAATATCCACAACCCTTCCATCCTTATCATTAGGTGAGAAAATTTTGATTGTCTATGTGTTCCCTCCCACCATGTTTTCCTAAACCATATTGGCACATATGCTGCATAATTTGAATGATGGCCAAATACTTATAACCATATACTTAATTGAATCTTAGGTAGTGTTGATTTTGACAAGCTTGCCTCATTTGCATTTTGCAAGTTCCTAACATATAATATGGTTGATCATGATATTAGTGCCTAAGAGTTTTGTTTACAATATGCAACAAATCGTTTGTATTTTTGAATGTTAATAGAAATAAATTACATTGTGTGACTCCACATTCGACGATGAGAATGTCACAATTTCAACATTTATTGATGCATATATGGCTTGACCATTCTGATTGGTATTGTTGACACTAATTGAAGGTGTACATTATTAAAAATTGAATTCTTTTTGGTGTCTTGAACAAACAATAAGAGGAGGAAGTTTGCAATTCCAACAATTGTTCATATCACACCTTGCTTCACAACAAACCATTCTTGCTAAATAATTAGATGCTTTTGGGTATTTTTGCTAGAGTTGGCTACTATTATATAACCATTCTACATCAATGCCACTTACATTGGGTCATCTAGGGGTTATATTGTGAAGCATTGAGAGAGAATAATTGGCATGTTGATCAAACACCTATATATTTTTCTACCACTTCTAGTGATGAACTCCTTTTTGATTAACTAGATGCATTTAATATAAATGAGGTTGAAAAATGAAAAATCCTATATCTACTTTTCCTCAACGTTTCTATTAATTTTGATGAACTTGACATGTTTGGAGGGCATGACTTTGACAAGAACTGCAATTGGAGTGTTTATACCATCCACCCTTTCAAGTGTTATTAGTTGTTTTCATAGACACTTTTCGATCAACACATCAACATGCAATTGGGTAAATATGGGCCTTGACATGGTCAATCTATCAGTTGGACAATTCACTAAATTTCACATTATTGTATCCTGTTTTGCAAGCATGGGATTGAAACTCCCCTTTGAATGATCAACAACGTAATCTAGCCCCTCTGTACAATAGATTCCATTGCCAAAAAAATGAAGTTTATGTTTCTTTAAAATTATCTACTTAAGTAAGAAATGCACTCATTTTGAATATCTATATGCATGCTCATTGCACATTAAGAGTGATTCTAAGTATAATTTCATCCAATTCTTCATATATTTTCCAACAATTTTATCTTAACTTGAAATTACCCCCTTTCTCTATTCCTCAATAAATTTTTACTTCACCTTTGAATTGATGTGCTAAAGTAATTTTAAAATAATTCTATTTATTAATTTATATAAATAAATATCCCTCAATAGAACTCAATTATTTCCTACCAGAACACCTCCAAATGCAATTAATAAAATATTGTCTCTAAGCCCTAATTCAATTTATAAAAAAATCTTCAAAAGTAAAATATACTCACTCTTAATTAATTTTTTTAATTGACAAGACATACAAAACTAATGACACTTTTCAAAAATAAACTAGCAATCGCACCTTGGTGTGCAATGGGTACTTTGAATTGTTGTGCAATGGAATCACTCTCGTAATGATGCATTAGTAAGAACCTGTGAGTTATAGGTGTTTTCTCTTTTTTATTTTCTAGTTTATGTGACCTACCATTGTAAAAATACGAACTTGGGAGGAATTTTAAAATATCATGTATTGTTAGCAGCGTTTGTTACAACCTAGGAATCAACTTACCATCCTCTTTTATAGGCGGTAAATATTTTCCTTCTAGAGGCACGAATAATACAGCATAGACTAATATATAACCCAATAATTGTTTCACTTTAATTCTCTCCCATCCCTCTCTCTCATGTTCTTTATATTTTTTTCCCTTTCTTTCTCCTCCTCTCTCTCTCTCTCTCGATCTCTATATTTTTTAATATGTCTTCCCTTTTATTTATTATATCTAATACAATTATTAAATATAAATATAATATAGATTTTAAACAAATACATAAATATTAAATATATAACATAGTTAATATAAATGTTGCAACCTATCATGGTCTAAACTTGGCACAAGATAAAGGCTATAAGAAAGTATGGCTTGAGGGGGATTCTCTCAATATCATCAATAATTTGAAGAATTGTGCTGCCCCTTCATGGACTGTTGAATATTTGATTAGGGACTCTATTGATATTCTTAAATCTTTTGATGAATATTACATTTCTCATATTTTGAGAGAGGGAAATTGATTAGCTGATGTCTTCGCTAATCTTGGAGTTAGAGGTGTTAGGGAATGGGGTGTGAATGACCTCCTCCCTATAGAGGAAATAACAAGTATTAATCATGATTTCCAAATTTAAATTGTTTGATGATTTATTATGGCTTGGGGCATACATGCCTATCTTCACGTGGCCGATGATTATGTGGAGGGATGATAAGCCAGATTTGAAACGAGCTAATGGTACAATGGCTAATATCCATAGGGAACGGAACTCAAGGATCATTATTTTCTCCTGCCTTAATTCTGTTTTCACACGGATTTTGGGCATTCTTTGTATCCCCTTCTCGAGGTTTCTCTTCATTGTGTTTAGAGCTCTCAAGCTTATTGACTTTGCAAATTCTATAGACATGGGAGGTGATAGGAACCACGTAGAGCCCTTCTCTTGCGAAGTTGTCAAGAAGTAAGAGGTTTGGCAAGTGTTAGAGAAAGGTGGGTTGACTCCATACTTGGAGAGACTACATGGTAACAACCCGCAAACAATGACACTATTTGTAAAAGCATGGAACAATAGGGTGTTGAAGTTGGGTGGAACGGAGTTTGATGTAAATGAAGATTTTATAGCCAATATCACTGGGTTGCCTATGGATGGAATGATTTTTTTTAGAGACAAGAAGGAATCACAGACTGCCATGCAATTTTTTTTCAAAGGGGATGAAGCTAAGGACGTGAAGATAGCGAAGAGTGGGGGTTACCAGAGGAGCTCTCTCAAGGTGTCGTGGGGAGATGTGGCCGAGGAACTCATGTGATATATCACCTTCGAAGGATGCTTCTTAGTGGTAAATTCTTACCTCTTCCTTATGCTTAATTATTTCCGCCAAAAAAAATGAATTTCCTTTCCTTATTATCTCCTAGCGTCATTGGATTCTGGTCTCAAGGACCATAAGAGAAACCCCAAAAATCCAGTTTTGCATGTGGGGCTTATCCTTTTAATTTTTTAGTATGCTAAATATTTTGAGGTAGCTAAGTTGATTTCTACCCCTAAGGGTAAGCAGTTAAAGCTGGTGGAGGAGTATGATACAGTCTCTAAAGAGGAGTTGGTTAGTAAAAAAGGGAAGAAGAGGAAAATTTTCTTGGAAAAGGAGTCAGAATCTATGGAGGATGTGGACTATGTCTTGGACTCTCTTGCTTCCATGGAGGTGGCTCCACAACCCCTTGTAGTAGGGAAGTCTAAGAAAGGGGTGTCGAGCCCTAATAAGGGTTATGAGACTTGTAGTGATGAGGTGGCTGCTAATTTTCTGAGTACTTGCTTGAAGGAGAAGAATGAATTGTATGGTGAGGTGTCATCACCGCCCCCTGTGACAAAGCAGAAGAAGATTGAGGTGGGAAGTAAGAAGAAACTGGTTTTAAGGTCTGCGAGTCATGTGTTGGAGAGGAACTCTCCCCTCAAGATCACGGGCAGACAGGGTGATGATGATTCCCTGGTTGTGAACCTGGATATATAGAAGAAAGGAAGGCTATGGTTGAAGGCAGACATGATGTTGTGGATACCCCAGTTGTGGACCTAGATCGATAGAAGAAAAGAAAGATTGTGGTTGAGGAGATTGTAGACTCCATTCATAAAATCAAAACACCAATTGCTACTGGGAAGGGTAAGGAAGTCTCTTCCAATTAGGACAAGGTGAGCTCCTCTCAGGAGGAGGATGTTGTGGGTAAGGGGGTTTTCAACTTTGATAGGGAAGATATTTCTGATGTTCTGGGAACTACTAGAGACGGTTCCATTGTTTTATTCAAATTGTTCAAATGGGTGTTCCATGAACTTAATATGACAAATGTTAAAGTACAGGGTGCTATGAGTAAAGCTGATGCGTCTTTAGTTTAGAACCAGATTGATGAACTATTTAACTCCTTGAATATTGTGGTGGAAACACTTAAGATGAAGCAAAATATGGAAGGTAGAATTCTCACCCTAGAGGATCAACTGGAGAGAATTTGTTCTAGCATGGTCAAGGGTGGGGAGGGGCCTAAATCTGTGGTTAATTTTGAGTCTGTTGTTATTACCTCTCCTTTTTTTAGTGCCAAGAATCGCAAGGAAGTTGTTCATGCTAAAGAGATTGGTGTTGATGGCAAGTTGATGGAGGAAGAGGTTTTTGTTGATAAGGGTGGGGATAAGAATAATGTTTTGATTAATGAGGTGAATACAGATGGGCTTGGGGCTAGAACAAGAAACAAGACCAAGGCTCAGGCTGAGGCTCCTGGCAAAGAATTGTTTGATGTATTTCATGATGGTTAGAAGGTTGTGGGGAGCGATGTGGAGGCTGCTGATATCCTGAAGAACATGTAGTGTTGTTGTTTGGGGTCCTCCTTTTCAGCTGATGTTTTGTTGTTGGTTCACTGCATATGGGCTAATATATACTTTATGTAGTTTTCTTTAGTTTCAGTTGCTCTCTTTTGTAAAGGGTTCTGGGCCCCCTCAAAACCCATTTTTTACCTCTAATAAAAAACATAGTTAATATAAATCTATAATTTTATTCTATAATATATTTTTTAAATATATGTTATAATTTATATTATGTTAAATTAAAATATAGTATATAATAATAAATAAATATATTTACTTTAAATAATAAATTTAGCTTCAAAATTTAATTTGAACCTTAGTGGATGGTATAATCAAGGAACATACCATTTTCATAAATTACACTCAATCACTTGAGCTACAACCTTTTCCTTATTATTTTATTTCTATTAGCTTACGTTTTCTAAATTGACCTCACTTTTATCATGCCTTCCCTCATCTCCTAATTTTCATTGCCTTTTTTTTGTTTTCTATTAGCTTCCATTTTCTATATGGAGCCCTCTTTTATCATGCCTTCCCTCGTCTCCTATTTTTCATTGCTTTTTTTTTTGTATTCTATTAGTTTCCATTTTCTACATCAAGCCCTATTTTATCATGCCTTCCCTCATCTCCTATTTTTCATTGTTGTTTTTTTTGTTTTCTATTAGCTTCAATTTTCTACATGGAACCCTCTTGTTTCACGCCTTCCCTCATCTCCTTCTTATAACTATAATAATATAATATAAAATATATATATATTATAAATAACTATAATAACTATAATATATTACTAATAAGTACTTTATTATAGTCAATAATATATTTGTTTGAATAATTTTTTTGTATTTATTTTATCTTATAATATATAATAATTAATATATATTATATTATATAATTAAATAACATAAATAAAAATGAAAGATATATTATAATAAAATATATCATATGATTTTTTTATTTAATATATAATAGCCATAATATATATTACAATTTTTAGTAATATTATTATATTTAAGTTATGTAGATGACATATAATAAAATAAGTTCTAAAATTAATATATATTATTATTTTATGTAGATATGAATATATATAATATAATTATTAATAATTTATAAATAACATATATATTTTAATCTCTTAATAATATATAATATAGTATAATATATTATAGAAATATATATTATAAACAATTATAATTATTGTAGACGAGTACTTTTTCTTTATAATTTTGTACATTTATTAGTTTTTTGAGTGGGGCAAATGCAAATAGATTTTACTTGGGAATTGCGTCAACAAAGATGAAAAATTATTTTTCCTATGATGTACCTATGCAGCTGTTTGATTTGAATTTTTTTTCCTATTTTTCTTGGCGGTCATATTTTTGCTGGGGTTTTTTAGTTTTTCAAGAAATAATTTTAGTGGCCAATAAAAACAAGCCAAGATTTTTTTTATGATTTCTTAATGTTTTGTTTCTAGGGCTCTTAGGTTGGCATGTATGGAGGCATGCATGTTGGGAGATGGTGACCACCTACTCTACACCCTCGTTACCAATGTTGTCTACGTGGTCTGTGCATAGCTAGGAAGAAGCTCAGTGGAAATTGATATACATTTAAAATAAGTAGGCGATTTCAAGTTTATGCCTTTGGAGGGGAACAACTATATAGAAAGCGAGTTGCCTCAAATCAGTCATGCAACAACATCTGCTAAAATTACTCCATCATTTATCTCGTGATGGATATCCATACCCTGTTCCAAAGCTTTCATTTTGGCATAGGATGGGAGCACACTAGCAAATAATGCAGAGTCTAGATTTACGCTTTCCAATAGAATTTGGTTAAAAGTTTCTAAATCCTTTTCAACAAACACATTTTGAGCATATTTTGCAATCATAGCATTCCACAAGATTACATTTCTTTGAGAAAACAAGTTCCTTCTCTGCCTAACCACACTTTGTACAGTCATTGAATTAACAATCATCGACATATTTGTTTTGTTTAAGTAATTTCCCTAAAGCCCACAATAGAGACATGTATTCCCATGCCAAACTTGCATGGATAATCCCTCTTGAAATTTAAAAGAAAACCCTTGATTATCTATTTTATGCTATAAGGTATGCGTTGCATAGAATATTTTAGTGGGCTCTCCTAAAAAAATTATAAATAGGCAATCCATAGTTTTGATGGTAATTTAATAGCTTTTCCTCATAAATATTATTAGAATTTCAACAATCTTGTGAATTGAGCAAATGGGCTTCCCAAAAGTGTTGTTCCTTTTTGTCCTCAATATTTTACCGTTTAAATGGATGGTTTATGGGGATTTCAATTTTTCTAAATTAAATCAACAACTTGGATTTATGAACTCATCAAATCTAGTATAGCTTTTGATGCCTTGCAAGTCACAACAAAAACTCTAAACACCAATCCATAATATTCCAAGGTTAATAAATCAAGAAGAGTGATATACGATAAAGCATACAAATTTTAGAAAGATGGCGTCCCTGCATCTTTCAACAACACTTTTATTTTGAATCTCAAAGTGGAAGAGTGATTTGGTGGGGAGGGAATGGCGTTTATCATAACTTGTAAAAGAAATATAAGCGAAAGACTAAAGGAGAGCCATGCGCTATGCTATCTTAATATGTTCATTTGAAATGCCTATCAGAATTTTTCAACTCATATCCACATTTGCTTCATTTATTACCTAATTTTTCATTTAGGAGGGACTGTAGCTATAACAATCCATGTTTTTCTTCATAAAATCAAAAGATTGAATGTATGCGGATGAAGTGCCACGTCCAACTTTTTTCACAAGGAAAGATATTAAAATTTTACTCTTGTCAATATCACATAAATGACATAAAAAATTTGTGAGGGTTTTTCGTTAATGTGTGTGATTTGAGGGAATGGCACTAAGGAAGATGAATTAGCCATTTACAGGAGGAAATTGAATGCGAAAAATAAAAAAGCATCCAATAGTCTAGATGGTTTTCATCGTCTTGCATCCTCTCGAACAACTTGCACAATGGATGACCAAAGTCAGTTGTCTCACTTTAGATAGGGAATGCCTTCGGTGTAACTACCAATCACACTTTGGTGTGAATGGGTACGTTGAAGAGGTGTGAAAGGTCAATAAGGCAAAATTTTGGTCTATTTTTTGCATACATTTGTGTAAAACATCAGGTCAATTGCTAGGACCTCTGAATTAGAAAGATGATCAGGCTTCATTACCAACAAGCTCATGTTATATTTGCAATAGGGAGAGACAATAGGGAGAGATGGAGAGAGAGGGAGAGATATCAATAGAAAGAGGGAGAGGTAGACGAGGGAAAAGCAAGATAGAAAGAGGGGTAAGGAGATATAAATAGGGGATAGAGATAGAGAGGAAGATAGAGATGGAGATGCAAATGTAGATGGAGAAGGATATGGAGAGAAGATGGAGAGATAAAGAGAGAGAGGAGAGAGGGATATATAGAGATGAAATAGATAAATATATATAGAGGGAGAGAGAGAGGGGAGATAGAAAGATAAAGATAGAGATAGGAAGTGATATATAGAGAGAGGTAGACAGAGGGAGAGATATGGGGGTAGAGAAAGATGGATAGATGATAAGATAGAGATAGAAGGGGAGATGGAAAAAGAAATATGGAGAGATAAATAGGCAAAGAGATATAGATATAGAGGTATAGGAAGAGGGAGAGGGAGAGAGGGAGAGAGATGGATGGATAGAGAAATAGAGACATGTCTAGAGATAGAGGGGGGAGAGGAAGATAGAGGTAGAGATGAAGATAGGAGAGAGGAAGGAGAGAAATAGATAGAGAGATAGAGGTAGAGATAAAGAAAAATAGAGAGAGATAAGGAGATTGAGAGGGAGATTGAGAGGGAGAGATAGAGATGAAGAGATATAAATGAAGAGGGAGAGGGAGAGAAAAGGGTAGAGGGAGAGAGATCTTGTAGAGGAGGGAGGAGAGAGGGATACTGAACGAAAATCCTTTAGGATGTATGTATTTGAGTGGAAGATTGGGGTAGAATAGTTAGGAGGTAGGCCATATAGATATTTGAATGCGAAGAGAGAATAAGCATTATGGGAAGGCATATACTTTAATGGAAGCATGACTGGTTCTATGAGATTTTGAAAATGGTGATAGAGGAACTTAATGTTATGGGATGGGTTCATGGTAGATATATACTTGAAGCTGAAGGAGAGGTAGATGAATTAGCCAAGGGTGGCTAGGATGTGCAAAACTGAAGATCACATAGTGAGGACACAAAGCCAAAATAAAAGATGTATCAATGAAATAGGAAAAGCAAGAATATAAACCCTAACAAGTTAAACAAATGATAATGTATTAAAAAAGTATAAATCTAAACCCTAAGGTAAAACCCTAGTGGGTTTAAGATTGGATAGGGTCATAAAAATGTAAAAGAAAGATGCTTTTCCTATTAAAATGTTTGGTTAATTAAATGAATGTACATATTTGTGAATAAATTACTCTAGATTAATAGGTGACAAATATGAATGATAAGTGTGTAAAGTAGATACTATTTTATGAAATAAATAGGTAAAATGGAAAGGAAAGATGTGCATAGAGAGGGAGAGAGAGAGATAATAAATTTTGTAAGGACATTTTTGTTTATTTTTAAACTTACCTTGAATAGAGAGAGAGAGAGAGTTAATAAATTTTGCAAGGACATTTTTGTTTATTTTTAAACTTACTTTGAATAGAGAGAGAGAGAGTTAATAAATTTTGCAAGGACATGTTTGTTTATTTTTAAACTTACCTTGAATCTTCCCCTACTCTTTCTTACAATTATTCCATAAACCCTTGCTATTATTAAATATTAAGAAAGAGAGAGAGATATAATAAATTTTGCAAGGACATTTTTATTTATTTTTAAACTTATCCTGAATCTTCCGCTACTCTTCCTTAACAATTATTCCATAAAACCTTGCTATTATTAAATATTATTCTTTATTATGAATCCTATATTTAATTTTGTTAAAGTGTCGCTTACCTAAATTGTAATCTGATTTAATGGTGTTTGGAATGTGCAGAGAATTATTATTATTTTATTTATGGCATTTCGTAGTAGGGATACAAGGGTGTTATGATTGACACTGCTTGATATTAATGAGGTCGCGTTGGTATCACTCGCAACGTATTTCCATTTACGACACAGTTTGTACGCCGATAAAGGAAAGAGTAATTGACAAGGCATACAAAACTAATGGCACTGACCGTTGGGCTTAACCAGTACACTGATGGCATGTGTGGGCCGTCCATGTTTACACAGTTTCAAATTTAAACCATTCCCACTTGAAAGTATGGTAGATGCCCGTAAACATCAGATATAAACCTTTATTGTACTTCATCTTTATTTTAAGCACATGTCTATTGCTTGTCGGCCATGGCAGAAAAATACAGCCAGTTGGAACAAGGCTTCCATGGAGATTCTGAGACGTGGGTAGTTTATGCAAATGGTTGCTTCAACGACAACTTCAGAACAGGGTATGGGCATCCATCAAATCATAATGGAAGGTCAGATATTACTGTTGGAAATGCTCTGGTAAAACAAGGCACGTGAACTGTTCGACAGAATGCCTCAAACAAATGTGGTCTTTGGAATTCTATGATACAAAATGCATTTGTTGAAAAGGAATTAGAGACTTCAATCAAATGTAATTGGCAGGTGTAAAGCCAAACTCCTTGCCAGCATCATCCTTGCCTGTGCCAAAATTGGAGCTTTGGAACAGTATAAAGGAAAAAGTAATTTTATCAGATGATGTAGCTGCAACTGTAATTTTTCTTTTAATTTGCATATGCATCATGAAAAGTCAATTTTATTTTATCAATTGCTATTTATTATCAAACTAACATTTCAAGGTACACTCTAGCACAAAATAACAATGAACTTACATTAATAAGATGATATTCATTTTCCTATTGATATAAGGGCATATGGTTGGAATGTGAAATCCTACTAATCATCAAATTTTGTGAGTGAGAAGGAAGATCATGAATGTTCCATGATTGATAAACTCACATTGTATGTGTATAAAATCAAGAAGATTGAGCACAAATGGTGATAGCTAATGCAATGTCCACATTGTGATAAACTCACATTGTATGTGTATAATAGCAAGAAGATTGAGCACAGATGATGATAGCTAATGGAATGTCCACATGGTACTTTAAGTGATAGATGTCAATAAAAAAGGACCAATAGTTAATTGTTGCATGTCATTGGACGATCCAATCGATTTAACTACTACTTTTTTAAAAATTAGCAACATAATTTATGTCTTTAATGCATTGGACAAAGTTTAAAATTTTGAATGTTGGAGCAAACTACATTAATAAAAATTGATTGGCTTTGGCCACTAAAATCTCATTATAAAATTTATTAAACTATAGTTTAGTGTAAATAGTCAAGGTCTTCTGGTTGACCTTACAATAGGAGATGAATCAATAATTATGTATTTTATATATAAATATGCAATCTTTGTCATTCAAATTATTGAAAAACATTGTTCCCATACCATCTCCTTGTGTTTTCTTCCTTATTGTGTGTTCTCCATTACGAGTCTCCTTGCTATATGACTGGGCATACCTCCACTAGACTAATTGTTTTCATTTTTGTTTTGGTAAGTCACATTTGAGGCAAGTTTTGTAAAAAAGGTTGGCATTGTATTCATTATTGTTTCTTGTAGTAGCCATAAGTTATTTTAGTGCCTTACCCATAGGTTTGATATGGTGGTTATAGATGAAGATGGTAGAATGCAGAATACTACCAGAGTGGTTGATCAACCTAATTGGGGAGACTTGGTTTGAAATAGTAAAAAATATGTGGCACCACTCTGCAAATGGACAAGCTGAAGCAAAAACTTGCTATAATTTTCAAGAAAATTAGACACAAACTAACTTGTTCGATTGACTTATATGAATTACATTGCACAATTGAGATTAAGCTATCCAATTATTAAACTTCTTGGTACTATTCTCTTTGTCAAAATTCAGGTCAATCTTGAATTTCTCTACAGTTTAGTCATTTCAGAGGCAAGGGTAGGTGGAGTGGAATAGGGGGCTATTAGATGTAATTTAATGTTATATTTTTGGACAATTATGGTAAGTGATGTATGGAATGATGCAATAACATCATTTTTTTATGTCTAAGAGGTAATTTAGAATACCATTGTAACTTCCCATTCAATATTAAACATGAGCATATATTTATTAAATAGTGTGCCATCCAATGGTCTCAAACTGTGTATTCATCCTTCCAATGGAAAATTGAATGTAGACATTTTGAAGCTAATGAATGCTGACCTGAAAATTTGAAATCTTTGATGTAGTGAGAATAGGGATGGTTGAGAAGTCTCAAATTTTTGAAACAAATAGGAAAAAGAAAATGAAAAAGGGGCTTTATCCTTAGGCAGTGTGTTGGAATAACACAAGAAGATATCAAAGGTTGAGTAATCAAAAATTTAAAAACTTTAGAAAAATTTAGCAATTGAAATAAGTAATAAAGTTTGGCATTTTAAAATAAATTGTTAGTTGAAATAAGAATCTATTTTGTCTATTTAGTAATTGTCAATATTGTTTGGTTTGAGATTTTTTCAATTGTTACTTTTAATTCATGAAATATTTGAATCGGAATATTATCTCTTGAATTACCAATTTCATTCAAATCATAATTAATGCTAATTTTTGTTTTATTTATACTAAGCTAAGAATTCTAGCATTGGTTTGGGTTCAGATTTGTTGGTTCAATTTGAAAGTTGGGTCATTTTTTTTTTGGATGGATTCATCGATACAAGAGCATATAAAAATTACATATATAAGACTTTTCTTTAATGAACATAAATAAATATAGTAAAATAAAAACTATATCTGTTGTTCATTTATATAAATATAAATAAAATAGTAAAATAAAAAAATATATAATTAATATTGCTCTGTTGTGCAATTTTTTTTAAAGTGCGAAAAAATTATTGATTTGTGAAAAACTTAGAGAATTTGCAAAAACTTTGAATTGCAAATATCGTCAAAAAAAACTATGAACGATAGGAAATTAATCAGTAAACCCTACTATAATCATTTTTATATCGATGAATTTATTTATTCTAACAATCTGCAAGTGAGTAAACCCAAAGTTGGAAAATCAGCAAAATCTTCATCGATGGAAATCCAAGAACCGAAAAAAACTTAGGAAGATAGGGATCCCGCAAAAATCACAAATCAATGCAAATCCTTAGAACATTTGAAGCATCAAACAATAGACTTATCAGTTGAGGCAGAGGAGGATAGAAGAATTCTTGAAGACATGGTAGTGATTTGTAGGTTTGAAAGGAGGAGAATTAGGGAATGGGACGAAAAAGCTTGGAAAATGCAAGATATTATAAAATTTTTACCCAAAGGCTTTTTCATAGCAATATTTGTTTCAAAGAAACAAAGGGAGAAAGTCCTACAAGGAATTCTATGGGAGATGGATGACCACTTGTTGTATATGCTTAAATGGCATTAGAACTTCAATCCCCTAGAGGCGGATCCCTATGATAGACCAGTTTGGATTAGGCAACACAATTTACCACTAGAATATTATTCAAAAGAATGTTTGGAGAAGATTGGACACTCCTTGGGAACATTAATAGATATAGATGCAAACCTTTTTGAAGGAGACTCATGCATATATGCCAAGATCCAAATAGCAACAATTAGGAAGATTCCAAGTGAGATCCTATTGTGTGTAAAAGGTGAACACTGGAAACAAGTGATTGAGTTAGAGAAAATAAAAAACTATTTGTCTCAAATGTAACAACAAAAAATACAATGAAAAAGACTACAAAAAAAAATGCTTCCTTGAAACATCCTAAAAAGCAACCAACTCATAAGATGGCTTAGATAAAGAAAGGCAGTAGCTACTCAACCCAAAATACTAATTTACCAAACAAATAGACTACACCAACTGTCAAAGATCCGCCAACCAAAAGAGATACTATTCTAGAAGGTAGTTCAAAAGGAGATATGGCATACCCAAGTAAGGACAAATCAAGCACAAAGAAAGCCTAGGCAACATGGAAAATAATGAAAGATAATATAGAAGGGAATATAGAAAAACCATTAAATCATATTGAGGAATAAGATTTTGAGGAACTATTTGTAGAAGAAGATCAGATGGATAATGATGAATTAGATATTGTTGATCCAGAGCATTGTTCAAAAGAAAAAAAGGAAAGGGGAGAAAAACTAACAAACAAAAGTGAGAGGAGGAAGTGATGGAAAAAGGACTAAAAAGCATCTCCAGTTTTCAGATATCCAAGGGAGGAAAACCCTTCCTTGGAGGGAAATGAAGATATCCACTTGGAATGTTAGGGGCCTAGACGCCCTTGACAAGAGATTCTTAATTAAGCGTCATACAAAGAAAATATCATCTAACATAGCGATGATTCAAGAAACTAAACTAAACAAGCAGGAAGTAGAGAAGTTTCTCAAATACTACAAATCCTGGGCAGGCCTATTTCAAGAAGCCATAGGGACAACTGGTAGATTGGAAATATTATGGAGAAACACTAGAATTACAATAAGCCTAATTCAAGCACACTACAACTGGATGGAATACAAGGTATCAGATGTTGATCTAAATTTCAATTTGTTCAATGTTTACAATCCCATCAAGACTAAAGATAAGAAGGATTCTTGGAAAGCAATCAACAATAGAATAAGGCAAATAAGTGATCAATTTTACATCTTAGGCGGATAGTTTAATGCAATAACAAACCTTTTTGAGAAGAATGAAGGTGTTATGAAAATCAATAGAAATATTAAAGACTATTAGAAACCAAGATCTGATTGCAAACCAGAAAAATCACCTTCCACAAAAAAGAAAAACAGAAAAAGCAGAGAGTTGCAAAAATATGTGCAACTTGATATATTCGAAGTACCAAATATTACAAGAGATAATTTTCTTTATAAAAGCAAAGATGCATAAACCTAATCTTATCTTGAGCAACACGATAGCTCAACAAGATAAGGATAAAACCTATAACTTAGGAATTAAATATGCCTAAGTAAACTTATGCAAAGTGTAATTAAATATTAATTACACCAACACCCCCCCATAAGTGCAACTTAGGGAGAAGCAGATTATTATGCAAAGATGAGTCTCGACAACAAGGTCTGATCAGGTAATCATTTACAAATGTAAAGAGAGAGAAAACCCAGTGGGAAAATACCATGTTAGAAACCAAGATTTGATTGCAAACCAGAAAAATCACCTTCCACAGAAGAGAAAAATAGAAAAAGCAAAGAGTTGCAAAAAGATGTGCAACATGATATATTCGAATTACCAAATATTACAAGAGATAATTTGATTTATAAAAGAAAAGATGCATAAACCTAATCTTATCTTGAGCAACAAGATAGCTCAACAAGATAAGGATAAAACCTATAACTTAGAAATTAAATATGCCTAAGTAAAATTATGCAAAGTGTAATTAAACATTAATCACACCAACAAAGACTTCAGAGATTTTGTGGAAGAAATAATTAAAGGTATAGATTATCAAACATCCAATGGGATCTACACTTGGAAAAATCATAGAATGGGTTTTACTATCATTGTAGGAAGATTAGATAGATTCCTAATATCAACTAATTGGACATGGAGGGATCCATAAAAATGGATGCAGCTATACTTCCAATTTTAGTTTCAGATCATTACCCTATCCTATTAAAGATCAATACTGGGTTCAATGAGTGAAAGAATTATTTAAAGTTTGAGAACATGTGGTGGAGAGAGGAAAGCCTACTACCCTCTATTGAATCATGGTGGAATGTGTGCAAGGTTAATGACACACCTAGTTAAACCTTCATGAAAAAGCTACAAATACTGAAAGCAAAATTGAAGAATTGGAACAAAGAAGTTTTTAAGAACATTTTTCAAGAAAAATAAAAGGTGGAAAAAGAATTAGAAGAATTAAAAAACCAAGGTAATCAAGAATGGCATGTTCCAAGAGGATTACCTAATGGAGTAGGAATTGAAAAAGAATCACAAGGGTATTTTTGGCAAGAGAAGAAATATATTGGAGAGATAGGAGCAGAGAAACATGGTTAAAAAAATGAGATACAAATACTAAATACTTTCATGCCACTTCCAAAAAACAAAAGACTATTAACAAAATTAGTGAAATCAAGGCAAAGAATGGAGATACAATTAAAGATAAGAATGCAATAGAAATGGAAGATGACAGTTTCTTTAAAAAAATCTTGGGTGTTGAAAGTGAAGCAGATCTATGCAATAGATTTGCTTCATTTTTAAAGAAGTTAGAATGGCCACATTTTAGCTACATCTAGATAAAGCACCAAGGCCAAACAAATTTTCAGCCAATTTTTATCAGAAGTGTTGGTAGCTGGTAGGAAAAGAGGTGTAGGAGGTGGAAGAAGAATTAATTTTATTTTTTTTTGTAAAAGATCTCAATAACACAGTAATATCTTTGATACCAAAGAAGTAGGTATGCGACTCTTTTATTGACTACAGGCTAATATCTTTGTGTAACACAATCTACAAGATCATTACCAAAGTACTGGCCAATAGAATTAAGAAGATCTTGAACTCAATCATCTCAGGAGAACAAAGCGAGTTTTGCCTAGGTAGGGAAATCATTAACAATATCATTGTTGCCAATGAAGTAGTTCACACAATGTCCACAAAAAAAAAACAAGGGATGATGATAAAATTAGACATTAGTAAGGCTTATGATAGAGTAAAGTGGGGTGTTTTAATTGAAGTACTCCAAAGATTTGGGTTTGATAAGTCTTGGATAGCTCTCATTCAAAAAATGTGTAACAACGGTAAGATACTCATTGGATGCGAATGGGTCCATGTGTGGTTTTTTTCCTACCACAAATAGACTAAGAAAAGGAGACCCCTTGTCACCATTCCTTTTCATCATAATGATGAAGGCTATGAGAAGATCCTTCAAACAAAAAAGAGAAAATAGCAGTTGGAAAGGCATAAAGGTGGCGAAAGATCTCAATTCAATAATACATACACAATTTTTTGACAATACAATACTATTTGGGGAAGCTAATATGAGGGAGGAAACAATAATAAAGGAAGCACTAAAATATTATTCTAAATTCTCTAGGCAGGTGGTGAACAAAGACAAATCTTCAATATTGTTTTTCAACACCAAAAAGGAAAGTCATAAAAGAATTGCAAAGCTTCTTAGGTTCTCAATTGCAACCATTTCAACTAAATACTTAGGGGCACCACTAATTGTTGGTTCATGTTGATCTCAACATTGTATGGAAGTATTGGAAAGTGCAGAAATAAGATGTCTTCTTGGAAAAACAAATGGCTAACATTAGCTGGAAGGATACTAATGATAAAGTCTATCCTACCGACAATCCCAATCTATGTAATGTCTCATTTTCAGATCACTCACAATGTGGAATCTAATATGGAAAGATTTTAAAAAATATATATATGGGATAGAGCTAAAGAAGAAAGGAAGATACCACTAGTACACTGGGACAAAGCATGTCTATCCAAAGATGAAGGTGGAGCAGGCCTAAGACAAATGAAGGAGAAAAATTTGGCATTAGGAGCAAAAATGACTTGGAAGATGTATCGGGATCCAAACCGTTTATGGTGCAAAATCTTTCAAAACAAGTATTTGGATAGTCCAAAACCTAAAAGGATATTAACCATAGGAACTACAAATGAAGGATTTGATGTTTGGAATTTCCTATGGAATAATAGGAAAATCATAATAGAACATCTGACCTAGAAAGTTAATAATGGGAAGCAAGCTAATTTTTGGATAGACTCTTGGAATGGAAACACACCATTGGAAGAATTAGAGGGAATTAAGGAATGCTTTGGTCCAATTTCAAGTCAAAAAGGGCACAAATTCAGGGAATACATAAGTTTGAACCATCCCAAGTATGGCAATCAACATAATTGGATTGATATTGGGAATCTACCAATCCCTATAGAGGTTAAAATGAGGCTAAAACAAGAGCTGGAAAAAAGAAAGGTCTTACTGAGAGTTCAGAAGAAGATGAAATAATTTGATGTGGATCTCAATTTGGGGAATACTCTGTTAGAGTGGGATATCAGATTCAAAATGCCATAAGGACCATTTCTTGTTGGCCGACCAAATTATGTTGGCATCCAACAACTCTACCCAAGGTAGGAGCATTCCTTTGTATAGCACTACAAAAAGGAATACTTAGAACATAAAGACTAGAAAGTATTGGTATACAAGGTCCCAATAGGTGTATTGTGTGCTACAAAAACAACGAAACAATCAATCACTTGCTACTAGGATGTGCATGGGCATCAAAGTGTTGGGATTGGATCCAGGGCGTACTAGGGTGGAGAGGGGCAAGACCGAAAAAATCTAAATGATTGGTTGAATAGTTAGCCAAAAGGGAAGAAAGACACTTTATGGATAGATTTATGGGTAGTAGTACCCTCAATGATTGTTTGGCACATCTGGAAAGAAAGGAATCATAAAATCTTTCAGGAAAAAAGCATAGAAGTGTAGACACTTAAAATTGTCCTGATCGATATTGCACATTTGAATTTGATTATTAACACCGTTTCATCTTGAATCACCTCTTTTAGACCGTTTAATTAAATAATCTTAATTATTTAATTAAATTCATTAGCTTCTCATATTAATCAAATAATCAATGTTATTTGGCTAGTTCGTCCCCTTTCATACTAATTTTCATCTTATTTAATTAGGTAATGCGAACTGTATAATTAAACCCTTTAAGTCTTCACATTTGATTAAATAATCCTAATTATTTAATTGAATGTCCTTACCCCCTTTTTTATTAAATAAGTTAATTATTTAATGAAAGTCCTAATTTCATCCATCTTGCACAATTAATTAATTTCTTAAATTACTTAATTAGCTAATTTCTCTCACCCTCCCACTTGCAAGGTAATATTCACATGGAATATTCCTTTGTATCCTACTCTCTCCAATGGGAAATATCTTGTAACAACTTCCTGATTTTTAGGAAGTGTGCTTCTTCAAATCAATGAGAGCCATTGATTAAAATCCTTGATCCTTGTCAACTTGCATTCTCATCCATTGATGGGAATCCTTGATCCATGCCATCTCCTATTGATTTTCATCCGTTGATTGATCAAATCAATCTTGACCATTGATTCAACTATTTCTCTTATAAATAGTCCTCATTTCTATGAGAAAAAGGATCCACTTTCATTTAGAGTAATTACACTATACTAAATTTTAGAGCATTCTCCATTAGCATTTTAGCATTTAATATCCATTTTAGCTTAGCTTTTGCATCCATTTTCATCAATCTTCATCAATGACATCCATTTGAAAGCTTGTTTCAATCTAGGGATTGGGAAAGTACTGACATTCCACATCAATGCAACACCAATCCCCCAATGGGATGAGGTTTGAGTCATTGGATTAGTTTCCATTATGCATTTCTATTTAGTTTCTTGTTTAATGGATTATTTGTTTGATGTTTTCAAGTATTTCATTGAGAGCTTGACTTAACTAGTTAGATCTTGGTTCATTTCTTGTGGATCAACCATGTTTAGCTTAGTTTATGATCATGCTCACAAAGACAAGTTTTGAAGGGGACCTAAAACCCTTTACAAACAAGTTTTGAAGGGACCCAAATCCCTATCTTAACAAAGAACATTGCCAAAAGATATAGCAAAGACAACTAGTAATCAAACACTAGCAGTCATAATGAAGCTAAAAAAAATAGTTTGCTCCGAACCAAAGGAAACAACCACATAACAAACCAACTTAGGAAAAATAGAAATCCTAAACTAAGAAAAAGAACCAATGAGAGTCTTCAGCCTGATAAAACTTTCATTCGCTACCTTTTGGTACATATCTAAGAGCCTAGCTTTAATAATTGTTATTACCATATAAAAACCTCTTTGTTGTAACTTATTTTAATTAATCTTTTGCTGAAAGTATTTTTGGATTAGATTGTGTTTGTGTTTTTTTGCATGAACGTTTTGGATCACACTTCGTGATCCATCATCAGGATATGAGAGAGCATAAGGAGTAAAAATTATGATGGATCATAGAGTGTGATCCGAAACGTTGATGCAAAAAAACACAAACACAATCTAATCCAGAAACACTTTCAACAAATCTTCATGGATTGTGGAAATCTGTTATCACTAATTAATTAATCTTGATTCATATAAATTTATTTTAAAAAAAATTGTAGATAAAATAAAGTAATTCTTAAATAATAATAAAATATATGTATCTATATAATAAATAGTTATAAAATAATTCAAAATATATTCTTAGATATATTTATTTAAAATATTTATACTAATTATAAATTAATTGAAATAAAAATTTGAAAACTATAAAAAATTATTAACAAATAAAATATATTTCTATTATTTTTCATATAAAAACATATAAGTTATATAAAATTATATATATTTTTAAATTTCTCAAGTTATTAAGTGTACATAAAAAATAAATTTTGTAAATACAAGTATACAATTATTAAATGTAGTCAATGTATTACTTATCTACATACACTTCCCTACTCAAAAAAAATATTTTTATTGATATGATTTGACACTATCACGTGACATCATTGACCTATATTTTGAGAATTAGTAATCTTTGATTTTCATCTTACCATCACAATTGCATAAATCACAATAACAAAAAAAATATGAAATATTCACTAATTTTTATATAATCCATTAAGTAGAAGTTAGTTTCAAATCATTTAAAATTGGATGTCGTGAAATAATTTTTTCAAATTGAAAACTACCTACTTATTTTTGTTGGGAAAAGAAACAAGGAAATTACAATAAATAGGACATAGAATTTAAAGGTGTATAGTCAATAGAACAATTACAAAGAGTTCATCATACAACAATCATATCATTTCAAAAGGGTAAAATCTTAATCAAGGAAAGCCTCATGAAAGAGGGGATGAACAAATGACACAAACAAAGCCACACGAGTCCTCATGAAGGAATCTTCCAACACAACACTCTTATCACTAGTCAATCTTTCCTATCATAATTCTTCAACTCATTCAAATGCAAAACAACACGTCTGATGCCAATGCAATACATGGCAAGGAAATACATCTTCCACTCCTTCCCTAGTTTCCTCTATTTCTTCATTCCAAGTTCCTTCCAACTCAACAGAACAAGATTTTCACCAAGAACACCTCCTTTGTTAATTCCTTATGGTGAGGAACATCTAGAACCATGGTCAACAAAACATTATTCTTCTTATATTACAATATAATTTGAAGGCATCTTTTGTAACTACAAAGGAACACCTTACTTGTTAACCTATTTGGTTTGTGTTACACAATCAACACCTACAGTAAATTTTTGTTGGCCTTAACATTTTTGACACAATTTTTTTTATAGTGATTTGTTCTCAATTTTTGTTGTGTTAATGGATCTAGTTGCATGTAATTTTGTCTTGGGTTAGTGTATTAATGTCTATCTTGTTGCAATCTTTCTTTAATTATTAAAATGTATATATTTGTGAATATTTGTTTGTTTGCAATATTTGAAGATGTTAAAAAGTATAGATTAGGAATTTTTTAAAAAGAGTTAAACTATGAAACTTACTTAACTCCAAGTCAAATTTCTTTGTCCATTTCACAAGATTAGAAGACACAAAAGACATATTAGAGCAATATGCCTATATGTAGTATATATCGATGAAGTGGATACAATACTATATGTGTCAATATTTCTCTTGACAAATGATTTCTAGATGTGAAATATGTGTATGATTTTTTTAGTGTTCTAAGTCTTGTCTCTAAATATTCCATCCTAGACACTAAACTTAAATATTTTGGTACACAAACTAATAAGCAATTATGTAGTTTGGACAAAGGGTTAATTTGAGATAACTAAAAAATATATTTCAATTTGGAGGATGCAATAATAGACGCAATTCTAACTAAGGGATAAAATCACACCTACTATCAAGTTGAGGATGAAAAAACATGTAAGACTCATAACAAATCTAAAACACTAAAGGTAAAAGACTTAACACTAATGACTTTCTTTTAGATTTTGTTAACTTATGAGAAAAATATATCAAAATAAGTACCAAGATACAGAAAAAGACCCAATTTGAGTTTAAAAAAGTAGGGAAAAACATGTAAAGTATGTCTTTTTCTCCTCTATATTTTTCCCCACTTTAGTATGCATATGAATTATGTTTTCTCCTCTATATTTTGCCCCACTTTAGTATGCATGTGAATTATAGGAATGATACATACTAAAGTAATGAAGATAACAATTAAAATTATGAACAAATTCAAAAATGATATATAATATACATGACACGTTCCACTTTTATTCATGTTATTAGTAGATTTGCATTTACAAATCCACATGTGTGGACATGAAAAAATGTTAGTTCAACCTACAAAAAATATCAGTATCATGAAAATTGTAATCATATTATATTTTTTGTATTTTGTGTTACTGTTCAAATATTAAAAAAAACTATATGAGGTGTAAAGATTATTATTTTTTAAATGGTGTAGGACCTATGAAGGGACACTTTAACCATTTATCCATGAATGTGGCATTTCTTATTTGTGTAATGTGGTGTGACCCACAAAGGGAGAATTAAATAAAAAAAGTATCAATACTAGTATAAAACCAATGATGAATGTGGAAATTTAACCATTATTTGTGTAATGTGATGTAGGACCCATGACGAGACACTTAAATCCAAAAAAGTACTAGATGAATGCTAGTATAGGGCCCATGAGGTGTCTGCCACTTTAACAAAATGCATGCATGATCCCAACTTCAAATTGGATGCATAATTTTTAACATTATGGATTTAATTTCAAGATTGGGGTATAATATGGCTACACATGTCATTTTGTTGGCCCTAGTGTGTGAAAAAAATTATAAACACCAAAGATCATGTGAAGAGGAGAAAAATATATCCCTCGAATTCCCCCCCAAGTGTGAGGAAAATTCATATGAAAGATAAAGCATGTAATTGAAAGAATTAATGTAAGCACATTGTGTATAATGTACATATTCAAAATAACATAAATCTAATAGCTACAAAGATATCACGTAGTATTATAGTTTAGTTTCATAAAATATCTCATCACTAACAAACATAGACAAACATACCAAGTAAGATGTGATCAAGTAAAAGTATGGTAACATAACATATCTATCATTTTATCCAAAGGGATAGTAAATAAATTTTCTTGGTTGAAAGATGGAATGAATAAATTCTCCCAAGTGGGAAAGACAAACAAAGTAGTGTGTGACAATGGCAAGTGTTATGAGTGCAAAGAGATAAAGAGAAATATAAAAATGATAAAGGGAAAGCACAATATCAAAGGTGTAATCAAAATACTAAAGCATATCATGCAAAAAGATAAAATAACCAAGGAAGGTGAAGCACACCAAATAAGGCTTAAGAAAAAGGCCAAACATAAAAAGAAACTATGTTTTTGGTCAACGCGATGAAAATGTTTGTAAAGACACTCTATCACTTTTAATCGTTCCAAACCCATAGGTATGAAATACAAAGAAAAAAAATAAAATAAAGAAAATATTATTAAACAAAAGGAATTTTCATGACCACTCAAGTGTCAAAATGCACCATTAAATATTACTTTTATTATCCACCTCATTAGTTATCAACATTAGGGGAAAACATAAAGTAGTATCAAGGAAGATCAAAATAAGACATATAAGAAAACTAAGTCATGAGTAAGGACATGTGAATGATCAATATAGTTAGTATAGCCATTATTATCTAAAATATCATCACCTTTCTAATTGTTAATCATGGAATCACCAAAAATAAATAATTGAAGAGGCTTATTTTAATTCATAATAATATTTTTATTTAGTTTCAAATACATAAAAAAATATTTATAGATTTATGTTCTTGATCTTGCTCTTGAATTATATCATTATTTTGGATAGAAGATGGATTGAGTGTATTACTATAGCTCATCACCAAGTAGTTGATATTATATTTTTACAAACAAGGATTGAAATCTTATGACATAATTGTGAATTCCTTCATTATTTTCTTGTTTATACTTAACCAAATTAATAATTATAAATTTAATACCAACATTCACATGAAAATTTTCAACAAAGACATTAGCTAGCTTAGCACATGACTGTATGGGTCCATGTGGCAATGGATAAAATAAATCTAGTACATATTATTTCAATGTCCAAGAAACTCATTTTGCAAGCAATAACATTATATATGAAGTATGGAAGATAAATGTGTGTCACAGGATCCCCCTTACCATTATAAATTTTAAATCACAGGGCCACGAAACCCATGGGAAATGGATGATTCCAAAATATTGTAAGAAAGAGGATTATGATATGATTCACAAGTTATATTTTTCTTTGTAGTTAAAGGTAATGTGCTAACTATATCTTGAATTTCATCCAGTATCTTTATAATTCCACTCAAGGGTAAATTGAGTGATCATGGGAGCATAAGTGAGGTTGTGAGTGGTAATGAATAGACCATTGTAGGGCCATTATGCATCTATTGTCTAGCCCCTAGTATTTTTAGTACCTGAAAGATCCTCTTTTAGTCATGAGTGAGTCCAAGTATTGTCCTAGTTAGTAAAGTGGAGTCTCTATACTTAGTTGATTCTTTTGTTCATTATTGGTTGGTTATTAATGAGGTTTTCAAAACCCTGTTGTCCCCCAATGAAGTTTCCATAACCTAGATATTTTCCTGACTCTAATCTTTGTTAAGTGTTTCAGTCTTGAGTTAGTCTAGTCAAGTCTTAAAGTTAGCCTTCTATGAAGTTGTCAGTTTCCTTTCAAGAACCATAAGGGTTCCAATTTTTTCTCCAAAAGTGTTCCTCACAAGTTGGAGATATTCAAAGACTAAGTGGTAGTGAGATGGTATAATTTTTTGACAACTCTTGTCAGAGCCGATGGAGGTTTTCATAAATAAAGTGGATGTCAATGAAATTATACAAGTATCGTCGGTGCCCAAATTTAATAGATAGAAAGTTATGCAGAGGAGAATAATGTTCAAAGAAGGAAATAGGAAAGGTTTAAAAACTTTGTTGAACTCTTACTCATTCATGAAAACATTTTTAAAACCTGATCCTATCTAGTACATTACAAAGTCCAAAATTGGCACCAAGTGCCTACATGTTAGAGAGTTAATATTGTTAGAGCTAAGTTAGGTGAAATAAATGTCTAATCGTATGTGGATTAAGGTGCTTTTCATGGCATAATTACTCATTTCGTGGAGAGAATTGAGGTTTGTACAATAGAGAAAAATAGAGACATGACCAAAATTCACAAGGAGAATTCATATGGAATTGGTGGCATATAACTAGGTAAGTAACCTTCCCGAATATTTTTTCTAGCTAAATAAGTTTAATATATTTGTGAAGGGGAAGCATTATCAGGTTTTTCTTTGAATTGAAGTTTGGAAATCTAAGGAAAAATGAAATACAAATATCTTGGGTATGAGCATTTTTCTAGCCCAGATAGTTCATTACCAGAGATAGGGGAGACTAACATAGGCCATATTAATCTAGGGGAGTTTTGGGAAAGAATTCACAAACTAGATAGGGCTCCCATCAATCAGAGATTGGTAGAGAGTGGCTTTTTGGAAGAAACTGCTTTCCCAATGGCCATATAATACACAGATCTTGTCTTGGAATGTATAACCTGCTACAACCTTGAAACTTGGGAAATTCATACTCGAGATAATAATTTGTTGATAACTTTAGAAAAGGTCACCATTAGTGGATGTTTCAGGTTGCTAGAAAGGGAGTTGTAAGCCAAATTTGACTTCATGTTATCGCAATGTCAATTTTTGAGAAGAAAGGCTATTACAGAAACATCATTACAAAGGAATGATTTTCAACCCCTAGAAAAGGAAATTTCCAATTACCAAAGAAGCTACATAAATCATATTTCTAGGATAAAATCTCATATATTATTGATCTATTGCATAGGGTAGGGGGAAGCATGAATTGACATAATTTCAAAGAGTGGATGTATTTCTTCATCTAGATTATTTGTGTTAGAGCATAGTACCTGGATTGGGCCACCATAATCAATGAGTAGTTGCACAATATGATGAGGAATTTTGTTAGCCATAGGTTTTTCTGTAAGGAAAGCTTAGGTGCGGAACAAAATCTCCTAACACCAAAACCTCAAGGAAGAATGTGGATATTCCTTTAAATTTTACAATTACAGTCTAATAAGATACTCTTGAAAATATTTAACGGAAAAGAGAAATGAACACATACACAATTGAACACCAGATTTTACGTGGGAAAACCCTTATGGGGGAAAAACCCACCACACCAAGAAAAGCCTCTTTGTATTATAGTAATGGAAATTACATACAAAGATTAGACTTGTCTTTTTGATGTCAATTTACAACAGCATCATTTGCTGATCAGTCTTGTACAAAAAATTAATCTCACAATGCTCTTAGACAACAATGAATTCACTCAAAACAATCTGTGTTCAAAATCGAACAACTCTACACAGTCGTACTATTCACACTATCCAACTGTTCACCACTCGATCATTTCTGATCATAGTCATTTTCCCTCAAAACCTATTCACCTTCCACATAGGAACGATCAAAACTGTTCAACTGCCAATAGTTTGAATTTCGCTTCTCTCATTGGCTTAGAACACACCACGTAGGATAGATGTAACTGTCCATCGACAAGAGTCTAGGAGATTTCATCGATAGTTAATGTCACTTCAATATGACCATTGGCAATATCCCACATTGACGAGGAATATTAATAGTCATTAGTTAATAAACAAAAGCCCGAAGACTTTACATGTCCACGAGTTAGTCCTTTTATCACCAACTTACTCGTACACTCCATTTAACCATCTTGCCGAACTGTTGATCATTCCTTGTAGTCTCCACCATACACGTATCCACGAGTTAGTCCTTTTATCACCAACTTACTCGTACACTCCATTTAACCATCTTGCCGAACTGTTGATCATTCCTTGTAGTCTCCACCATACACGTGTCCACTTCTCGCGCATTTCTGGAGCATGAAGCTGGGAATCTTTAATATTCCCAAAAAGTCTCCTGGAACTCCAAGTGATCCCCACATTCATCGGCTCGTTTGATCTCAATCGTTCCCCGCTATCCCACGATGACCCCATCACAAAGCTATGGTTGGTCACGATATTGTGGGCTACTACCATGTGTCCCATCAGATGAAGCTAGAGGGATGTGTTCACTTGATTGATCAATCATCGTTTGATCTCAACGGTTGTCTGCTATCGTGCGATCAAAAGTTACAAGGTCTTTAACGATCATGATATCACAGGTGATTGCAACGTGTCTCAGTTGATAACGCTGAAGGAATAAGGGAAGTTCCTTGGTAAATTAATCAGTCGATAATGAAGAAATTTGGTCAATCGGGAAGTTAGAAAAATTTCAAACTCTATGACAAAGAAGAAAGTCGTTCAGTCGGGGAATTACAAAACTTTCAAACTCCGCGACAAAGTTCCAAACTTAGAAACTTCAGCGATCAACCGATGATAAAGACATGAACATTGATACAAGCCAGCAAGTTGAGGCACATTTTCCAACATTTTCTATATGTCATCCTACCTCTTTTATGTGTTGGTATGCACCAGATCCTATATAAGATTAAATCCTATGGAGGATTATGGTGAGAATATTTACATTTACATTTATTATCTAGATTTGTAGCTCAAGAAGAGCTATAAAAACTTTCAAAGGGTAAATGGTGTGTTTACTACACGACTAGTCAAGGAGTTGCAAGGTGACTCAGGCCATAGTGTTTCCTTGGAGGCTTTTCAATTATTTACTAAATATGGCAACCTTTTCTTCTAATTTTAGAAGTTTACATATTTGAGAGTCAAAGGGTTTGATGGTTTTCCTCATAAACTTCCTAGATATGTTGAAGAAAAATTCATCTTGATAGAGTTATGTCGATAAATTTTGAAGGTCAACAAGAGATTTGCAAAGAGGAAGGTCAATATTTATTTTCCCATAAGCCTGGGATATTACCAATGCAAGTCTCAATCGAATGCCCTCAACTTGGGAAAGGACATTACAAAATATAGTGTCTCTACTTATGAAAGAAGATTCCCATTTAACAACAAAAATTATGTAAGGAATAATCTTCACCTCAATCGTGGCTTCTATCATGTGCCACATTTGGAGGACTATTGGGCTGATTTTGGTGATGACGCTGAAGTGAGAAAGAGGAGATAGATGAGGATGTCTTTGGGATAGATTTTCAATTTGAAATTAGGATGGGATATTAGAGGAGTTGAAGATGATGAGTTCGACCTAGTTGACCTTGTTTATGTTAATGAAATTTAAACACAACCTTTAATACCAGTTGATTGGACTAGCAAAGAACCTAAGGATTTAAATGCTAGGAGTGTTGCAATGCTAAAAAAAAAAATATGGATTTCCAAGAAGAAAGGAGAAGCTGCAAAGGCTCCACCTAAAGATAGGAAAGGAATTGGAGGATAAATTAGCATAGGCTAGGTAAGTGCATCCTCCATTGTATCAACACCACCTCCCCACTGAGCACATCATTACCAAGTGGTGGTGGAAGTTGAGAAGACCCACTTGAAAGGAGTAGAGGCCCTGAGAAAACATGTGATGAAGGTCCTCTCATTGATGTTGATGTCGAGGAGCAAACATAAAAGGAGAACAATGTTAAATGAACAAGACAACTAAGGGGGGGTGAATTAGTTGCATCAAATTAAAGCATTAAACCCTCAACAATAATCATATATGTATGCATTCATTAAACCCTTAATCTATTATAGTGTTTAAACATGAAAATCAAATAACATAAATTGAAAATGACCAACACCTTACACAAGAGAGAACTAGATTTACGTGGAAAACCCTATAAGGGAAAAACCATGGTGAGAATTAGCTCATAATATAATTAATTACAAAACTGATACAAAGAGGCTTACTGCTAGAATAGGATGCACTATCCATAAAGGCTCACAACCCAAGCTCACTGTCATAATAGAAAGAAGAAAGAAGATAGAATGTTACACATAAAACATGATCTCAATGCAACATAGAATCCACCACAACAACTTCAACATCACTTGGAGTCTTCAAGAGATCAAGATACCTCAACTCACTACATTCAAAAATCTTGCATTATAGCTTGCACTACATTTCACACCTCAACACTTAATTTCACATCACAATACTCATCTCTATTCCACACCTCATCTCACATCAATTAACCTTGCATTTATATCACTCGCAACCTAAAAAAAATCTTCAATTCAACTACTTTACAAATTCAAAATAGGTCGGCACTAAGCATTCCCACAATGGATAGGAACAAAATTGGACCAATACAAAACTTAATTGGGACCCAAATTAACTCTCACATGCCACACTACACTTTCATTAATGCTCAAACATCTTCAAATGTAGTGTACACACCAGGTTGACAGTTACCCATACAAACACCATTAAAATTTAAATTACATACTTCCTCAAATCTAAAGGTGACTTGCAAACCACACACCACACTTCATCACTATCTCAAATATTCCTCTACCATCATGAAATCCATCAAAATCCTTTGCAACAATTTGTACCTCCAAAATGTACATAACTTGTACATTTAGACTACACTGCCAAACACTGCAACTCTAAAATCCATCTTTCGAAGCACAAGACCATGAATATTCTTGACACAAGAAAGAGATCAACACCATCAACATACCTTCAAAAATCGCAAGAGCTGAAGAACAATTGCAGAGAAACATGGAGCAAAAATATTTCTCCCAGACACCTCTGTAAGCAACACTAAATCAAGTCACACAAGTTGGTGAACATAACTTCCTCTAACCATTGATCCATAAGCCAAAATTTTGGATATAGAAACTATGAACACCTCTATCCAACATATCCAAACCAAACAAGCAAATATTCAACCCAAAAGAAATGAAAAGCAAAACCAAAACACATTATTTTATCAATTTTCTCAATATCCTTGGCATCTTTACCACTACAACAATCATGAACATAAGCTTATCAAAGTGACACCAAAGGTTAACACCAGTAACTTAACTGATGAAAACATAATGCACCTAATCAAAGAAACATTATCTCTCAATCAATACATAACTATCACCAATGACAACACAAGCTTGTTGACATCAGTGACAACACCTTCATACTCACAACAATCTCCCCCTTTTTCATTGATGGAAACACAAGATGTGAAAAAACATCAAAGACAACATACACAACATCCTTGCAAAAGTCTCTCTATCTCTCCCCTAATCAAATTTTTCTCTTTCATATGACATCTCTCTCTCTCTCTTTGTATAAACAATTTTTTTCACATGACTCTCTTTCTCTCCCTTTGACATCAATGGAAAAGGACAAAATATTTTTCATTTTTCTCCCCCTTTGACATAGAACCAAGATACTTGCAACTACCCTTATTACTCCCCCTTAGAAGTATACGCCAATCAACTCAGCAACATATATTCCATACTGCAACAATATCACTACCTACTCCCCCTAAGAGGTAGCCACCAACATCAATTCAAACAAGGAATGAATCCATAGATCCACTAGACTGATATATCTCCATATGCATCTAGTTCAAAGGAGGGGCAATAACCCCCAACTTCTTCCAAAGATACTCAAAAGTATCCTTAAGAAGAGCCTTAGTAAATATGTCAACAATCTGATCCTTTGTAGGTACATATTCAATTCACTTAATTCTCCATAACCTTCTCTCTCGAAAAGTGATACCTAATTGATAGATGATTTGTTCTTGAATGTATCACTGGATTCTTTGAAATGTTGATTGCACTTGTATTATCACAAAAGATCGAAATCTATAGGCTCATCATACACCACTTTGATATCCTTCAATGTTTGTCTCATACATAACACTTGTGTGCAACAAGATGTTGCAATATACTTAGCCTCTATAGTAGATAAAGAAATAGAATATTATTTCTTACTTATCCATGATACAATATACATCCAAGAAAGAATGCAACACCACTTGTACTTTTCCTATCACCCACACAAATAGACCAATCTGCATCTGTGTAAACACTCAATGTGAAATCAATATCCTTAGGATACCACAAGCCATAATCCAGAGTACCCTTCAAATATTTGAATATCCTCTTCACTACTGCAACATGTGTCTCTTTAGGATCTTGTTGAAATCTGACCACAAAACAAACTGCATGCATGATATCTAATCTAGTATCAATCAGGTATAGTAGTCCACCAATCATATTCTATAATTGATCTAATCAGCCTTAGGGGATTCATCATCCTTACTCAATTTTTAACCAGTAACCATAGGAGTACATACCAATTTGGAGTCTTCCATTCCAAACTTCTTCAAAATTTCTTTAACATACTTTGATTGTGAAATGAATATGCCTTTACCTATTTGATTGATTTGAATCCCAAGGAAGAAATTCATCTCCCCAAACATAGACATCTCAACTCTTTATGCATCTCTTCTGCAAACTTCCTACACATAGCTTCATTGCTTCCAAAAATTATGTCATTAACATACACAACCACTATCAAGATTTGATCTTCCTCAATTTTGAAGTAGAGATTACTATCTATGGTGCTCTTATTGAATCCTTGTTGTATCAAATATTTTTCCAACCTTGCATACGAAGCTCTAGGAGATTGCTTCAACCCATACAATGCCTTCTTCAAATTGCAGACCACATGAGGTTTATCTAACAACTAAAATCCTTTTGGTTGTTCCATGCAAAATTATTCTTCCGATTATCCATTCAAGAAAGCATACTTCACATCCATCTATTACCACTAAATTCCTCAAATCTTCATCAACCTTGACACTTGCAATTTAAAAAATCCTTCTTATCCTTTTGTTGTAACATCTATAAGCTTTTATTTTAGTAGAATATCCAAGGAAGATACCTTCATCAAACCTTGCATCAAACTTTCCTAAGTTTCCATCATCTCTTCTGATATAGCATTTACTTCCAAACACTCTAAAGTACTTGACAATAGGAATCCTTCCATACCACAAATCATAGGGAGTCTTTGTGTTGTTAGCTCTTTCTTGAATTTTTTTATGTATGTAAACATCAGTATGAATTGCTTCTCTTTAGTAGACTTCTGGTAGGTTAGCTTCTTTTATCATAGTCCTTGCCAAAATTGATGTGACACATTCTCTTGTTCCATAACCAATTGTCATTAATATGAGTCATAAAATAGTGATCAACACCCTTGAACTGATAGATATTTCCATCTATCCTCTTTCCAACAACAATCATTCTTTCAGATCCTTTTTTGATCTCACATCCATCATCCTAAAACATAAGATTGTATCCTTTGCTACACATTTGTCCAAAATTCAAGAGGTAATGCCTTAAACCTTTAACATAGTAAACATCTTCAGTATTATGCTTGCCATCAAAACTGATTGAACCTATTCCACAAATATTAGCACCTAAATCATCTCCAAATTTAATAATTCCTCCATCATATTTTTCAAGTTTAAAAAAATTACTCTTATCTTTGGTCATGTGATTTGAGCAACCACTGTCAATAACCCAATAGTTCATGTCTTTTCTAACATGAAAAGAAGATACCAAAGTACCTCCAGTTTTATCCTTTTTTCTTTAGAACACTTTCCTTCACACAAATTTCAGAGTTAGCAGAACTAGATTCATCTTTTAAAGCTAAGAAAAAACTTTCATCATCAACATCTCCATAATCAGATTTATCATCAGAAATACCACCATCTTCTTTAACATAATAGCTTTTCTTGATAATTTTTCCTTTATTTCCTTATTATTCTTGTTCACAACTTTTTTTGGACATCTCTTGAAGCATATTGATCTATATTTCCACAATTGAAACATTTAAAAGGTAATTTACCTTTGTACTTACCAGTGCCCTTTTTTATTCTTCTTGCAAAGTTAGCTTCCACATCATCAAGATCATCTCCATCTAAATCTTCAACCTTTTTTTTATTTTCCAATCTTGAAAGTAATCTCAAATTTTCTACCATTTTTCAGACTAATTTTTGTTATTTCAAATGAAGTTAGTGTGCCAAACAACTAATCTCTAGTGTATGTATTAAAATTTGCAACTTCCTCAATAGCATAAACCTTTTCACTATAAGAATCAAGAAGAGTTCTAAGAATTTTCTTTACCACTTTAGGTTCTTTGACTTGTGCACCAAGACCTCTCATAGCACTTACCAATTGTAGTGTAGAAAATTATATGCTCTTGAAAATAGTGCAATTTCACACTTAACTTGGACCTATTTTAGCACCCTTGCATTAAATACCCTTTAAAATCATCATTAATAGGCCCCTAAGACCCATTATTTCTGATCTCGAGGCTTATTTCAGCTAAAAACCTGACAAAATCATCAAAAATTCTAAAAACCCACCCTGAAAATCTAGGGTGGGACTCATTCCCCACCTTGGGCAAATGAGTCCCATTTGGGGACTTTTTAGGGTTTGAGCAGGAAAATCACCTTTTTAATTCAAATTTTTGGTTGATGTCGGCTTTTTAGATCTAAATAATGGTAAATTAGGTGTTAATGCCTATATAAGCAAGCTCCTAAGTCATTTTTTCATCTAAGCAAGCATTTTCAAGAGCAACTTTAAGATCCAAGCATTCAAAGTCTTTAAGCATTATTTCACAAGAGCATTTAAGTTTCAAAAGCAAGAAAAGTTGAAGTCTTAGTAGCATTAAAGTGTTTTTGCAGGTCTTCAAGCTCACTTTCATTCAATATCTAGCATTTCCAAGGGTTGATCATGGTTGTGTATGGTGAATTATGATGGATTCTAGGTTGGGGAGATGCAACTAGCCATCAAGCCAAGCCTAATGATTTGTTTCCTAAGCGATTCCATCCTCCATTATCACTCTACATTTAGCCTAAGGAAGGTACAAGAATTATTAGGGCTCATTTGGGTGATTAGATATCTCTCAAAGTGAGTCATCCATTATCATATTTCATTCATGTATCTCATTCTTGCACATTAGAATAAAGTTGCATTGCATTTCAGATTTCCTATTCTTAGACACACTTGAGGATAGGGCTTATGTTCACATTTACATTCAAGTTTCAATATCTCCATCCAGGTTTAATTACCAAACTAGAGGTTTGATCAAGGCAAACCCCCCATAAGCAAATCAAGTCTATATTATGTTTTATAGGTATTTTTACATATTCGAATCCAAAAATCAATTTGGGAGAAAAGAGTAGGTGTTGAAGTGCAGATCTGAACTTTGAATTCCCAAAAAATTAGAACAAGATTGATTCACCAGAAATGGTGAATGAGTCCCACTATAGGGGTTTTTCAGGATTTTTGCAGATTCAGATACCCTTTTTCCAGAAACATGTTCTTGTGTAGAAACACTGATCTGGGACTAATTCACCCAGACTGGCATATGAGTCCTAGTAGGTCAAATTCTTAGTTTTTTCAGTATTTCAGAGCTTATTCAAGTCTACTTCAAGTTTCCAAGTACACACTTCTGAGATCCCACCTCTTTGTTTTGTTTTTCATGCACTTTTAGGTCATTTAATGAAGGATTGCATTGAATTAGGGTTAAGCATTTTGATTTGCATTTCATTTGTCTTTCCAAGTCTTAACTTGGTGGTGAACCCGTCATTAATTTACATTCATCCCCCACGACAACCCTATTGCAAGATCTCTTTCTCTTTTGCATTAAGATATCTAGGGTTTGTTCTTGAATGAGAGAGAGTGAAGATTGTTATTCTATCTCCCAAGCATAGAAAGTAACAATTTTCCACTTTTCATTTTGGTGAACTTGCATTTAGAACATCATAATTTTCATTTGGAGTGCATTATCATCCTAGATCTTGCTTGCATTAATTAAATGGCATTCTAGGGTTTCTAATTTTGTATTAGTGAAAGTTCATATAGCTTACATTTTTGCATCTCATTTCATTGAAATTCATATAGAATATGCATTTTCACTTAGGTTACAGATCATACAACATAAAAATCATAAAAATAAGTTGTAATTCTCTAAAAAATTTGAAAAAAACCCTCACTAGGACTCATTCACCCCTCTGGGTGAATCAATCCTAGTGCAGATTTTGCACTATATTTTCCAAAATTTAAAACTCTATTTTTAGGCTTTTGTTTGTTGTTAAAATCTTTTTGTTTCAATTTGCATAGATTTTGTTAAATTTAAATCATTTGAATTAGCATAATTTACATTCATTGCAATTGTGGATAGAATTAGATTCTTACACTTTTCAATTTCAGCATTAGTTTATAATTCAATTAGATTAGATTACATTTGCCATTCATTAGAAAACAAAAACAAAAACACCTATAAACTAATGAGCCACTTGGAGAAAGTATCGTTATTTGACTATGTCAAATCTCTTTTTCCAAGTTAACCTAACCCTCAACCCTTTTAGTAGTAATGAATTTGACATGTTAGTGAAGCCCTTGAGGAATTCATCTCACAAATTTCATCCCCTAAGGCTTGTCATGATAAACCAAAACCAAGATAAGTTAACATGATTCAACCTCAACTTATCCTTTACCCACCTTCACACAAACCTCAACCTAAAAACAAGCCTAAATTTACTCTTTACCCACCTAAGAACAACGTTTTGCAACAATCAAGTAATAATACCAGTGCTCATACATCTAACACTAGAAACAATCCACAACCAAAATAACCAACTTTGACAACCTTACCTTTTCCCAATCCCATTTTTCCTAGTGCTCCTCATTTAACTTTTCATAGTTATGATATTGTTGAACAACTTAAAATTACTCCTGCAAAGATATCCCTATGGGACCTAATTCAAAATTCACCTAATTATCACACTATGCTTCAAATAGCTTTACAAAAAGTAGTGGTTCCCCATGGTACAAATGAAAATGATGTGGCAGCTCTAATACAAGGAATGAATACAGTTAATGTAGACATTTCCTTCCATCAACATGAGTTACCTCCTTTGGAATTGAGAAAGAAAAGTGATGCCTTCATGATAAGAGCCATTTACAACAAACTAGGAATAAAGAGAATGTAATAACCCATTCAAAATTATTACTTAATTAATATTATTGTAAATGACATATGAATATACTCTAAATTAAAAAGATATAACTAGCGGCTAAAGTCAATCATAGCTACACGTCCATTTAAAATGAGTCAAAAATTCATATATTCACTTCAAAATGCAAATTATAATATTTGGTTTGACTTGGCTCCTAAGGCCTCAAAGTCATTACATTGTACATTTTCCATCAAGTACAGGAATGTATTACATCAAGTTACATCATAGACTATAATGGTCTTGTGAAAAACTAAGGTTCTTCTTTGACGCTCACCTCCACTGGTAAAGAGTGAAATCACAAAGTTCATACATACATAATGAACTATATTTCTTGGCTAAGCGTAATAAATGTGTTGCAACAACAAGAAACAATAGGTTCTGGTAAATAAAACCTTTACTCTCTGAACTCCATTTTGGAACCCATCTCGAAAGGTAACTTTCTAGTATACATCTCATAACAACTATCTACCCTCTAGCAACATCTACCCGTAGGTGTTCTAGTCAACTAAGATATCATTTTTTTGTTCAAGTATTTAAAATATTCTTTCACAAATGTCTTCAAAAGAAGAAACAAAATACTAATTTACACTCTCAACAAAAATAAAATTTATGATTCACAGAGTAATTCAACAATCAGTCATATAATTCTTATGACTATTTTCTACTTATCACCTTAAGCATTTTCCTTTTAAAATATACTAAAAACAAAAGAAGTTATGTCACAAGTATGTGTATGTACATAGACGAAGTCTATGTGCATACACATATATGTGCCTACTTATGTTTAAAATTTGTCCATATGTTTTGAAATAAATCATTAAATCAGATTGCAATCATAAAAGAGTATTCCATTTGGCTTTTCTTTTGTTAGAAATTAAGAAACAAAATAAGCCTTTGTTATCAGTTTCACACACTGATATTACATTCTCACAATTGAAACTCTACCTTTTTTGTTTACTTATGATCATTCATATTTTAAATAGATCAAGTAATATTTCCTACTAAACAGTTATAAAACAAGTTGTTACATAAGAACATTCACTGTCTTCAACTATTCAAGTTGTTCCAACTAAACAGTTTAATGGGCAAGGCTATTTTTAGCTACTAAGATAACTTAACAACCAAACAATGTCATTTACACAAGATTAATCATTGTTTACATCCTTACAATACTGTTTCAAACTAAATAGTTACATTTAATGACAAAAAGTGTCATTTTTCCTACAGAGTATTAATTGACATCTAGTTATATTTTTGTCTTAGGCTAACAAAACTAGTTTTATGTCAAGTCTATGTCGTTTTTGACAGAGCATTCTCTATTTGCAAAGAAATGAACATACAATACTAATAAAATATTCACTATTAACTTGGGTTGACCCAATTTCATTCATGCAAAACAAAATGCCCATTATTCATCATTTTGAAACATACTCAATGTTGGAAAGTTCATTGGCAACAAGATAAGTAATGAAGAACATAATCATGTATAAATTCTAAGAAAACATATAATGCAAATATTTAGTCAACCTCAAGTTCTTGACAGATGATCTATATAGGATCTAGACTAAATTGCAGAATTGAATGCTTAATTATTACAATGATTTATCCAAGTTAATTAATACAAAATTAACTCATGGAAATAATTACAATAATTAAAATGACAAGGTGATAACAACATAATGAAAGAAAGTGAGAGAAAGATAGAGAGAGATGCAAACAGAGTTTGATTACGGAGTTCGCCACAAATGTGACTACGTCTCTGGGTCGGCTCCAATAGAGTACAACCGATCTGATTAATCTCCAGAAATCAGTTACAAAATCACCCCTATCCGCACAACGCCACTTTTCGAAGTGCAGGAATGAAGAATAAAATCTCCAGAATAGTCTCCTCTCGCTTCACCAGAAATTCCTTCCAAAATGCTTAGACAGAACACCTAGCCAAAATTCTCCTCCAAAAACACTTCAAATCACACTTAGCCTAACTCTCTCCCTTCCACCCCTTTAAATACAAAAAAATTGCTCAAATTGGTCTTTAACCAATTGATTTTACAATATTCACCTTATCTCTCCAAAATACATAAAAATCTTCAAATGTCTCATAAAATCCTTATTAAAATCCCCTATAATTAATTTAAGCCCTTCCCATTTCTCAATTTCGGGCTTCATTGTTTGGGAGGTTTTCATTTAATCCTTTAAAAGGATTATTGTTTGTTTAAATTTCAAATTAGGAGGGTTTGTTTTAAAATTAAAAGGCAATCGGTTTCCAAACATACAACAAAAATAACCGACACCACCCCTATATCAAACCCGTTCGGTGGCTTGTTGGTGGGGATAGATTTTAACAACCCGGCCGGTGCGGGTTCAAATCCCGCCGGCCACACATTTTACAACAGATTCCACTGTTTAATTTAACAAAACAAACCACTAACGCACATGAATTAGGTGCGGATTTGTAGCCGGATTGGTAGGCGGCCCGCATGCTGAATGGGAGGTGGCGAGTTCAAAACCCGCCATACATTTTTACCAAACATAACAATTGTTCCAACTGTCAGCGGAAGAGAGCAGAGGCCACGTGGCGAGTTTCTATTGGCCCAAGTTGCTGACATGTCCGCTGACTGGGATGTTGATGTGTCTGATGACGAGGCCAGTGACGTGTACACTGACGGGGATGGTGACCGTGCTGATGATGTGGCATACGGATGTCGGATTTCGACGAAATGAACACCGTCAAAATTGTCTCGACGGGCTCTTCGCGATGACGCTAGTTCCATCAATTTCTGAGACAATCATTTTTTTGCCTTCCTGGATGCCCCTTGATCCCAGTTTGACCCAAGGTTTGACTAGCCATAACTCTCACAAACAAACTCCTTTTCGCTCCGTTCAAGTTGCGTTGGAATCAGGACATCGAGCTCTTTCTGATGGTGCTGATTCTGGAGAGAAATGAGACACTTCAATTTTCACTGAAAAATATCCACCAGATCAACAGAACTCTTGCTCCCATGATTATAAGCCAAGTGTTCTCTAGTTGCTCTTAAAGCGGCTACCCCTTACATCTATGAAATAATATTTTACAATATCATATCTATAATTTCCCATATGGGCTTACTAGTTTATATATCGTACAAATTTAAATAACATGGAGACTTATGTCTATAATAAACTTCAAGAAATATCCCATCGATCCTTTAGATCGAAGTAGACAAGGGCATGATGAGTCCACAATTTAAACAAATCCATCATTCCTATTGAACGAGGTTGACTTAAGAAGGTAATTAACAATATACATATTTAAATAAAGTTTTTTAGTCACTTGTTTTTCCCCTCCCATTATTGGCCCATCCGATAACTAGTAATACGAATAAAAAAAGAAGAACAAGGTATCATTTTCCCTCCCATAGGATCGATAGTCGATCCTCTTCATGGATTGTTCTATGCTAGCTTCCATAATTATATCAGAATTATAATACCGATAGCCATTACATGGCTTGCACTTTTGTGCGACATCAATTGATGGCCAATTTGTTGAGACTTTAAGCCTTGACCCTCGGTCCACTGTTAGTCGATAACAACTTTACACAAAAATGGGTTACATTCTGGGTAGGCCAATGGCCATGCGAACCCTCAAGGAGGTTGATCATACACAACCATTCAACTCAAGCTGACCTTAACACAGTCACAGACCTTCACATGTAATAGTGCTATCGAAATAATCGACAGAAATAAGAAATACTTCTAGTAGATATCGGTCTTGATAATAGAATAAATCTTATTCTAAGGGAAATTGATTTACGTCAATTTTGAGCCTTTGAATTTCTTCCCCTATATTTTTCCTTCCACAAGCACTTTTCTCTACTTTTTTCCCTCTTAAGCTTGTCAAATTCCTTCGCTGTTGTTTTTTCCTCTTGTTCTCCTTCATACAAAAATGGAAACAAATATTGCATGCTCTAGCATCACCGTTGGCATTATTTTCTTGTTGTTGGCCACTCTCTCCATTATTTTGAGTATTTCCATTATACTTGTGACAAGCCACTACGTCCATCGTGGACTGCTTTTAAGATTTTTCATTCATTTTATAAACAGTGTGATTTGAATATATCAGTTATCAAATTTGAATTTGATATAAAATTAAATATGTGTACATTTATATGTATATGCATGTATATACATACTTATATGCATATATTTATATCTTTATGCATTTATTTGATTTCATTCATATTTATCATGTAATATATATATACGCATATACATATATATGTATGTATTCGAATTTATTTACATACACGTATATATATACATTTATGTATAAGTTGTTTGTTTGGAACAACTTATAAGTTCCATATATTATCATTTAATTAAAATAAGGAACTTTAATTTCATCTTGAGCATCCATTTACATAAACTAAAAAGGAATTTTCTTTTCACTCAACTTCCACATAATGTAGTCTCTTATCTTTTCTTTTGATCATTATTTTCAATACTAACTTTTGTTTTTTTCTTTCAAACACAGAATTTAAGTAGACAATTTAATCTACAAGCCATTAATTTCAATAATAGAGAATTCGAGTAAGGTAATTCCATTATCTTATATATGCAAATTAATTTGAATGCAAGTCATCATGCCATTTGTGATGTGTGTACCCAGATTCCAACAGGCTTACCATTTGATCCAACTAAACAATCCTACTTCAACCATGTCCTTGTCCTTCAACCTATGACCCTACAACTGCACACACTTGCACTTGCAAATTTATTGGTAGCATTCAATTCCTGGTAACATATAAAATAATTTTCAAAATTTTGCAAAGTCAACATCAGTTAACTTCTTTCATTCAATTTTTGAATATTCTAAAATCTCCATTTAATATTTAATTGAATTTCTTCAATAATTCAATTTACCACATTATAATAAATATGCAATAAAATTGGGTTATGACATCCTTCCCCTCTTGGAAGAGACATCATCTCAATATCTAGTAATTCAAATAAAAGAACATCATATCAAATTTTGAACATTCATGTCTATTTCAACATCACATACAAAATATGTCTATTTTAGCATCACATCAAAAATATATGTCTATTTCAACATCACATCAAAATTATATTTTTATTTCAACATCACATCAAAAATATATATCTATTTCAATATCACATTGAAAATATATTTCTATTTAAACATCACATCAAAAATATATGTCTATTTCAACATCACATCAAAATTTTAAAGCATGAAATATCATAGTATCTCAATCCAAAAAAATTCAAAAAAAATTATTGAGTTTATTTTTCAAGAAAGTAAATGTGGAAAGGAGTGTTTTATTTCTTATGCATCCTCCACTGTCCTCTGAGTACTGGTCCCATTGGACCTTAAATTGAGCAATATCTTTGCTCCACAACTTAGCGTTGCGTCTATCCAAGATTCTAATGGGATCCACTAGCACAACTCCTAGATCCTATACCTGCAAGGATTTCCAATCAAGTACATGAGTCACATCAAGATGATGACTTAAGCAAGGAAACATGACACTCATTATGAAGTCGAGCTAGAGTAGGTGGTAGAGCTAGTCTATAAGCGACTGGCTTAATCACTTCCAAGACTTCAAAAGGTCCCAAATATCTTGGGGCCAACTTGGAAGACTTTCCAAAAGAAATAGAACTTTTATGAGGTTTAACTCTCAAGAAAACTTTATCCCCAGTTGCAAACTATCTAAGAGTTTAGTTCTTGTCGACATAACTCTTATGTCAGTTTGTTGCCTCTTTCAATATGATCTTAATGAACCTCATTTCTTCTTCCATTTCCTTAAGAATTTTAGGTCCTACTATGATCCTATCCTCCAATTTATCCCAACTAATGGGGGTACAACACTTCTTCCTATACAAGGCTTCAAATGGTGCCATGCCTAAGGATGTTTGATAGGAATTGTTGTAAGAAAACTCTACTAAAAGAAAATATTCTTCCTACCTATACTATTGGTCCATACAATACATTTAGAGGAGGTCTTTGACTACCTGATTCACCCTCTCTATCTACCCATCAGTCTAAGGATGATAAGCCAAGCTGAAATTTAGTTTGGTCCCCAGTGCAACATTCAAGTTCATCCAAAACCTTGAGGTCATCTGCATGTACCTATCAGAAATGATAGTCTCTAGCACTCCATGTAAGCAGAAGATCTATTGTACAAATTTTTTGGCTAGGGTCAATGATCCATCCTTAAGGTTTCCCAGAATGAAGTGTGCAACCTTAGTTAGCTTATCAATCACGACCAAGATAACATCATGCTTATTCTTGCTCAACAATAATCCCTATACAAAATCCATACTGATCACCTGCCATTTATACTCAAGTATGTCATGAGGATACAATAACTTGGTTGGATGTGCATGCTTAGCCTTGACTTGTTGGCACTCCAAGCATCTGGCTACGTACTCCACTACATCCTTCTTGAGTTTAGGCCAAAAATATGGAGTCTTCAACTTTGCGATCATCTTGGATACTTTGGGGTGTCCTGAATAAGGTGCATTGTGAACTTCTAAAAAAAAATTTCTCAACTCTCCAAAGTCAAGAATATACATTCTTCTCTTGTATCTCAAAATACCATCTGGTTCAATCTCGTAGCCATCGAACTGATGATCTGAAGGATTTACTGCTAGGGTGCTCTTCACTCTCTGATAGTGCTCATCCCTTGGCAAATTCTGAATTACCTACTGTCTCAAGTTAGAACTTGTTGAGATCATGGCTTCCATATGCCTTCATCTACTAAGAGAATCAATCACTTTGTTCTCTTTCCCTTTTATAGTTCAATTCCAAAGTCATACTCGCTAAGGAATTCTAGCCCCCTTCTCTATCACACATTAAGTTTTGGATAGGTAAATATGTATCTCAATCCTAAGTGGTTTGTCTTGAGTTCGGATGTTTTTCCCTAAAGATAATGCCTCCACATCTCTAAGGCATGAACTATGGCCACCAATTCTAAATCATGAGGTACATAGTTCACTTTGTGTTGCTTGAGCTTCCTTGATTCATATGATATCACTTGTTTGCCTTGCATTAATACTACTCCCAATCCCTCTCCTAAAGCATTTGTGATTACTATGAATCTACCATTAGGATTAGGGATAGTTAGCACCGATGTTGTCATGAGTCTCTCCTTAAGGATTTTGAATTCCTTCTTGCATTTCTCTATCCATTCAAACCACATTCCCTTCTTTTGGAGTGAGGTAATAGGAGATACAATCTGGGAGAACCCTTGCACAAAATTCCTATAGTATCCTACGAAGCCCATGAAGCTATGGAATTCCAACAAATTCTAAGGCACTAGCCATTCCATAATTTCCTTGATCTTCTTGAGGTCTATGGAGACTCCTTCAGCTGAAGTGATATGGCCCAAATAGTGCACTTTGTCAAGATAGAATGAACACTTGGATAGTTTTCCAAAGAGTTTCCTTTCTCTCAGTCGCTGAAAAACTATCCTCAAATGTCTATCATGCTCTTTGAGAGTCTTCAAGTAGACTAGAATTTTGTCAATACAAATAAAAAAAAAGTCATCCAAGCAGTCTTTGAATACACTATTCATGAGGTTCATAAAGGTTGTTGGAACATTAGTCAAACCAAAAGGTACCACTATGAACTCATAATGTTCATATCGAGTTCTAAATGTACTCTTTAGAATATTTTCTTCCTTAATCAGGTCAATTGATGGTACCCTGACCTAAAATCACTCTTGGAGAACACTGTCGCTCCCTTCATTTGATCAAACAATTCATCAAACCTCGAGAGTGGATACTGGTTCTTAACAGTAACCTTGTTCAACATTTGATAATCTATACATAGATGTAAAGTTCCATCCTTCTTTTTCACAAAAATAGTCAGCACTCCCCAGGGAGACAATTGGGTCTTATGAGTCCCTTATCCAACAATTCCATTAGCTAGGCCTTCAACTCATATAGTTCTATGGTGTTCATCCAATAAGGTGCCTTGGATTGAGGCTTAGCTCCTGGAACTAGGTTGATAGAAAAATTGAATTCCCACTTCAGAGGCAACTCCATAAGTTCATTGAGGAATATACCTTGGAACTCCTTAAGAATAGGATAGTCATCTAAATACGGCTCCTTGCTATCAAGATTACTAACATGCACCACATAAATTGCACACCCCTTTTGACGAGCCTTCTTGAGTTGCATCACAAAAATCTGTCTAAGCTCTAAGGGTCTCTACATTCCACAAACTTCAACTGGGTTTCCATAATCATCTAGATAGTTGACCACCTTATCCTCATAGTTCACTATATCCTTATGCTCAGTTAACCAATTTATTCCCAAAATTACATCATATGAGCCTAAGGGTGCCACATACAAGTTGACCTAAGTTTGCAAGGTTGAAAGTTTTAACTCATTACAAAAGAGACAGGTGTCTACCCTCCACTCTGTTCAATTACCATACTGGATTTTCCATGAATTTTCCATGTATCCAAGTCTAATGGGTATCTTGGATATTATTCTAGGATCTATAAAATATTCAGTAGCTCCAGTTTCAATTAAGATAGAGACAGTTTGTCCATAGAGCTTACCCGTCAACTGAATTGGCAAAGCCTTATACTCTACTTTCTTGTTGTCCATTGTAGTGTAGATCTGATGATGTTGAGTCTGTTGGTAGCTTCCTTCCTTCTGTGACTTAGAACAGTGAGGAAAATTCAAGGTATAATGATCACCTTGACAAGTATAACATCCATCTCGAGGCCCTTTGCAATATCTTGGCTTGTCCTCTCTAAAGCCTTTCTGCTTATGGTCATCCTTACCCTTGCTTTTTGATTGCTTTCTTGTTCTTTCCACCATTACCATCTTCACCCTTCTCTTTTGACTCACTTCCCCTCTTGAGATTGTGGATCTGATGGCTCTTATCTCCCTTATGAAATTTATTCTTCCCATAATGTGACTTAGAATTTGAATCATTGTGAAGATTGGATAGCTATTGTAGCTTATGTTCCTATTTAGTGGATTTTTGGAAGAATTCATTCATGGTTTGAGGTTCATGCATATCCACTTCAACTCCTATGTGAGGTCTGAGTCTCATTATACATTTTTGAATACAAAACTGTTCATCTCCCTGGTACTGGGGCACATACTTCAACAAGTTGGTGAACTCTTCCCAATATTGAATCACAATCATATTTCTATAGGTTAAGTTCTGAAATTCTATCGCTTTCTTATCAAAGAAAATCTATAGTAACCATCTCTTCCTAAAATCTTGGAGGAAGAGCTCCCAAGTGATCTCAGCAGTTTGAAGATTTCATTCTAATTTCTCATTATCCCACCAAGTCGTTGCTTCACCTAAGAGTTGATACGTAGCCCATGTCACCTTAGTTTGTTCAGAAAGGTTACAGAGCCCAAAGTATTTTTCCATTTCTATAATTCGAGCCTCAGCTCTTGCTCCAATAGCCTTAGCATCGAACTTGGGCGATGCTACTCTTTTGAGGTCTTTCCCAAGCTCTTCCTCAATTCGCCCTCATGGACCTACCCCTAGACCATGACCGCCTTGATTTCCTTTTGTATTCCCAGGATCTTGGTCCTTATGTGCCACTTAGAATTCTTGCTCTATATGATCCATGCAAGATTCTTTCTGATTCAAAAGAGCTAGAATTTGCTCCAGACTCTTGTTTGGTCCGTTATCAAAACCAATACCACCCTTGTCTTGCCTAGTGGTCACCAAGTTGTCCCACACTTATCTTGCAACATAGTCATGTTTATCGCATCTCAACACAAGGTTCTACGAATAAATGTTCTTATGATACATCACATAATTTTCATATGCATACATGCCTCAATATAGAAGACATACACATTCATGCATAATACACACATTTGAGAGTCTCTCTTTAAACACACCAAAAAATAGTATATGATTTTATTTATATTTAAGGTGATTCAATAGACCCTTATTTACGATAGGCTTCTTGTTACATCATTTTGATTTCTTAGTATCAGAAAGAGGACATTCCTCTGGGTCATCATCTGAGTAAATACTCCAGACTTTACATAAGACGATGGTTGAGCATGCATGCTCTCCCTTTTCCTCTTTTGTCAACAAGGGTGCATTGGGTCCACACCCTAGAGGCCAGTCCCAGATTGCAAAAATATTTTTGATCTTAGGTATTGGCTTCTCCTCAATCTTCAAGCCTCTCTCTAGCTTGATTTGTGTAAGAACTTGAGCTAAAGTTTCGTCATCAGGAATTTTTTGATTGAACCTCCATCTTGGAATTTCCTTCCTTTACACCATTCTTATGTGAGGTTCTAACACTTTTCCCTTTCCTTCATCTTTCTTTTGACCTTCACATTTTTGCATTCAATTTAGGTTTGGTCAATTCTTAGGACATCCAAAATTTGGGTTAAGGGTCAACTATCCCTAATCAACTATGGTTGACTCAAAAGGCGTAGAGTTGATCCCTAGGCTCTGATACCAAACGTAATAACCCATTCAAAATTATTACTTAATTAATATTATTGTAAATGATACATGAATATACTCCAAATTAAAAAGAAATAACTAGTAGCTAAATTCAATCATAGCTACAAATTTCCATTTAAAATGAGTCAAAGATTCATATATTCACTTCAAAATTCAAATTATAATATCAGGTTTGACTTGGATCCTAAGGCCTCAAAGTCATTACATTGTACATTTTCCATCAAGTACATAAATTTATTACATCAAGTTACATCATAGACTATAATAGTCTTGTGAACAACTAAGGTTCTTCTTTTATGCTCGCCTCCACTAGTAGACAAGAACATGGTTGAAGTGCTTTATTGCCCAACCATGAAGCTTACACTTCCTCAAAATTCTTTCGACTTGAAGAATGACTAACCCTGCACATAAAGTTTAGCAAGAGAACAATCTACAAGTTGGAATCTGGTGCGTGCTCATACATCAACATGCAATTCTATCTACAAGTTAGAAAATAAAATGCATGATCTATGTTAGGAATGGCATACAGTGAAAGCATAGAGTTTATACATCCATAAGGAACTATATTGCTTGGCCAAGCATAATAAATGTGTTGCAATAACAACAAAAAATAGGTTCTAGAAAAATCAAACCTATAATCTTTGAACTCCATTTCAACACCCGCCCTCGAAGGTAACTTTATCTATACATCTCATAACAGCTATTTACCCTCTAGCAACATCTACCCTGAGGTGCTCTAGTCAACTAAGGCATCACTGTTCTGTTCAAGTATTAGAATATTTTTTCACAAATGTCTTTCAAAAGAAGAATCATATTACTAATTTACTCTCTAAACAAAAATCATATTTATGATTCATAGAGTAATTCAACAATCAACCATATCATTCTTATGACTATTTTCTACTTTTCATCATAATCATTTTCCATTCAAAAAACGTACTAAAAACAAAAGAAGGTATGTCACAAGTATGTGTATGTACATAGACAAAGTCTATGTGCATACACATATATGTGCCTACTTATGTTTAAAATTTGTGCATACATTCTAAAATAAATCATTAAATCAAATTGCAATCATAAAATAGTATTCCATTTGGCTTTTCTTTTGTCAGAAATTAAGAAACAAAATAAGCCTATGTTATCAATTTCACACATACTGATATTACATTCTCACAACTAAAACTCTACCATTTTTGTTTACTTATGATCATTCATCATTGAAATAGATCAAGTACTGTTTCGTACTAAATAATTATAAAACAAGTTGTTACATAAGAACATTCACTATCTTCAACTATTCAAGTTGTTCCAACTAAATAGTTTAATGGGCAAGGTTTTTTTCAGCTACTAAGATAACTCAACAACCAAATAGTGTCATTTACAAAAGACTAATCATTGTTTACATCCTTACAATACTGTTTCAGACTAAACAATTACATTTAATGATAGAAAGTGTTGGTTTTCCTACAAAGTACTCATTGACATCTATTTTATACTACTGTCTCAGGCTAACAAAACTAGTTTTATGTCAAGTCTATGTCATTTCCACCATCTAGCATTCTCTGTTTGCAAATAAATGAGCATACAATGCCAATAAAATATTCATTATTAACTTAGGCTGACCTAGTTTCATTCATGTAGAACAAAATGCCTATTATTCATCATTTCAAAACATCCTCAATGTTGGAAAATTCATTGGAAACAAGATAAGTAATGAAGAACTGAATCATGTATAAAGTCTAAGAAAACATATAATGCAAATATTCAGTCAACCTTGGGTTCTTGAAAAAACTATTTCTCCCATGATTATAAGCCAAGTGTTCTTTAGTCCCTCTTAAAGTAGCTACCCCTTACATACATGAAACAATATTTAACAATATCACATCTAGAATTTCCCATATGGGCTTATTGGTTTATAATCGCACAGATTTAAATAAGAACATGCAGACTTATGTCTGTAATAAACTTCAAGAAATAGCTCAATGATCCTTTATATTGAACTAGACAAGGGCATAATGAGTCCACAATTTAAACAAATCCATCGTTCCTATTGAACAAGGTTGGCTTAAGGAGGTAATTAACAATATACATAAATAAAGCTTTTTAGTCACTTATTTTTTCCCCTCCCATTATCAGCCCATCTAATAACTAGTAATACAAATAACAAAAGAAGAACATGGTATCATTTTCCCTCCCATAGGATTGATAGTCGATCCTCTTCATGGATTGTTCTATGCTAGCTTACACAATCATGTCAAAAATATAATATTGATATCCATTACATGACCTACACTTTTGTGCGACATCAATTGATGACTGATTTGTCAAGGCTTTAAGCCTTGGCCCTGGGTCCATTGTTAGTTGATAATGGCTCTACACAAAGATGGGTTACATATTAGGCAGGCCAATGGCCATGCGACCCCTCAAGGAGGTCGATCATACACAACCATTCGGATCAAGCCAACCTTAACATAGTCATAGACCTTCACACCTAATAGTGCTATCAAAATAATCAACATAAATAAGAAAGACTTCTAGAAAATATCAGTGGATGATAGAATAAATCTTATTCTAAGGGAATCAATTTACCTCAATTTCAAGCCTTTGAAGTTCTTCCCTAGATTTTTCCTTCCACGAGCACTTTTCTCTACTTTTTTCCCTCCTAAGCCCATTGAATTCCTTCACTGCTGCTTTTTCTTCTTGTTTTCCTTCATACAAACATGGAAGCAAATATTGCATGCACTAGCATTTCCATTATGGCATTATTTTCTTTCCACCGGCCACTCTCTCCCTTATTTTGAGTATTGCCATTATACTTGTGATAGGCCACTACGTCCATCATGGAATGCCTTTAATATTTTTCATTCATTTTCTAGATCTAGTCTGATTTGAATAAATAGGTTATTGAATTTGAATTCGATATAAATTAAATATGTGTAAGTCTATATGTATATGTATGTATAATATATAAATATACTTATATATGAATATACTTATATATATATATATTTATATATTTATGTATTTATTTGATTTCATTCATATTTATCATGTAATATATATATTTATATATAAATATATATGTATGTATTCAAATTTATTTACATACATATATATATATATATATATATATGCATTCATGTATAAGTTGTTTGTTTGGAATGACTTATAAGTTCCATATGTTATCATTTAATTAAAATAAGGAACTTTAATTTCATCTTGAGCATCCATTTACATAAACTAAAAAGGAATTTTCTTTTCACTCAATTTCCACATAATGGAGTCTCTTATCTTTTCTTTTGATCATTTTTTTCAATATTCACTTTTGTTTTTTCTTTCAAACACGGAGTTTAAGTAGACAATTTAATCCACAAGCCATTAATTTCAATAACAGAGACAATTTGAGTCAGGTAATTTCATTCTCTTATATATGCAAATTAATTCAAATGCAAGTCATCATGCCATTTGTGGTGTGTGCACCCAGATTCCAACTGGCTTACCATTTGATCTGGCTAAACAATCCTACTTCAACCATGTTCTCATCCTTCAACTTATCACCTTGCAACTACATACACTTGCACTTGCAAATTGATCAGTAACGTTCAATTCTTGGTAACATATAAAATAATTTTCAAAAGCTCACAAAGTCAACATCAGTCAACTTCTTTCATTCAATTTTTGAATATTCCAAAATATACATTTAATATTTAATTGAATTTCTTCAATAATTCAATTTACCATATTATAATAAATATGGAATAAAATTGGGTTATGACAAAAAACCCTTGTTGACAATGGTTCCCCTCCTAATGTGTGTAGTATCACACTTTTGGATAAACTTGGTGTGGATAAGTCAAAAATTCAACCTGATTCCTTGTCAATTCGTGGATTTGATAACATAGGAAAACAACCATTGGGTGTGATTAATTTACCTATTATAGTTGGAAAACTAACCTATTATGCCTTGCATAAACACTCCATTTTGTTTTGGAACAAAATGGATCCCCATTTTTTTTTGGAACAAAATGGATCCCCATTTTGTTTATTGTTTTGTCCTTGGTGTTTTGTTTGGATCTTAGGAGTTGTTCTTTTCCTCCTAAGTCCTTGCTTCTTTTGGTCTGGCGAAAGTGAAGTCGGAATGGAAACACTAGACTTAGAACTTTTGAAGGTTCCAAGTCCGGATTTGTTTATGGTTCCATCCCTGCCCTTGTCTCGTTGTTTCTTTTCATTGTCTTTTGGTTTGTCTTGCACTCTTGGGTTTGTTTCTCCCTTGAGTTTCTTCTTGTTTCCTTGTTTTTTTTTTTGCTCCAGCGGAAGTAGAATCGGAATTGGAGTTGAACTTGGAACTTTGTAAAAGTTCTAAATCCAGTTTTCATTCCGATCCCACTCTTGCTTGCTTGCTTCACATTTTGTCGTCATTGGTGTCTCGGTCGGGCCTGGTTTTCATCTCGGTCCCGATCTCGCTTCCCATCATTTCTTTTGTCATTGTCTTAATTTTTTGTTCCTTTTTCGGGAGCAAAATTGGAATTAGAACTGAACTTGGGAATTTTTAAAATTCTAGGTCTGGTTTTGGTCCCGATTCCGCCCTTGTTTCCCTTTGTTGTCTGTCCTTGCCGCAGGACTGACACCGGGTCCAAAGTTGGATAAGATACTTGGATAAAGTTTCTTGTTTTGTTCTGGCTCCACATCCTCGTTTTCCCTACCTTTGATTTCCACATTGGTTTATTACTCATTCATGTTTTTGGTTTTGCTCTTGATCAACCGCATTTATTGCATTAATTGTAGCCTCCTCACACATGTGGAATTCTTTTTACAAATAAATCAAGGTTAACTGGCTCATTATCTTTATTATCTAAGTTGTTTTAGTGAACTAGAGCCAGGGTAACTTAAAGAGGAGCATGATTTGATTGCGAAGGCGTGTTGGTGAGTGGATTTTTATCCAGTTTCAACCTTTCTTGTGGGTGTTTCAAGGTAGGGTCTTTTCCCATTCTTTTCCCATTTTTGTTTGTCGTTCTGTTTTCATGTTCATGTTCGTGGTGTTCTTGCACGTTTACGGGACCTTTCCTGTGATTCTTCACTTGTTCCTATGTGCATTTTTTTGGTTTCATTTTGTCCTTTTCTATTTTGCTTTTTCTGCCTTTCTATTTGTTTCTTTTGTCATTATGTTGTCATTTTTCATGGTAGGTTCATTCTGTCATGCCCTAGTTTCTAACTAGGGTTCCATTTAATGGGGTCCTCTATGCTTTAAATCCTTTAAAATATATTTAGTGACCCCTTTTATCGTATTCCCATGTTGGTTCAGTAATTTTCATGTCGGGTTCTTGATGCCCTAATTATTTGATTCAACGTGTCGTGCAAACTAGGGTTTGTGCGACGAACTTTACAATGTCGAGCCCTTAGAGTTAAATTTGGTCTTTATTCTATTAAAGGGTGAGGTTAAGCCCCTTTAGTTGAATTTCCCTTATGATCCCACGTGACCCAGGTCCTAAAGCTCATGTGACCATGCCTTTAAGAAATTGCTTCGTTTGAATGGTAAATTGGCGGAAGCAAACCCAGGAATGAACTTGTCCCATAATTTTTTGCATGGGAGTTCATTCCAAAAATGATCCCACTTTCGATGACCGTTGACTCTGATCTTCATCCTTTCCTTTGGTAGAAGTGGAACCAAAGTGGGGGACGAACTTGGAACTATTGATTGGTTTCGGGTTCGGTTTTCATTCCAGTCTCGGTTCTGGTTTCGTTCTAGTTCTGGTCCCAATCTTGCCTTTGTTAAATGTTTTCTTGTTCGTGATTCTTCTTTGACTTTTCTTCTGATGAATATGAAATTTAACTAAGTATAAAGAGTTATCCCAAGGGAGTGGAGAGGTATTGATGATGTAATGATTTTCATGCTTTTGTTAATCTAATCCAGGGTTTTATTGCAGAAATAGGAGATGTCAGGAGCATTAGAGGAGGCTTATCAAAGAAGCCAACCTATAGATATTTCAAGGCAAGGAACCAATCCTAAGAAGATAAAGGTGGAACAACTCCCCTATACCTTGAGGTATAAGCACTAGAATCCTACTATTACAACTAGCAAGGTGGATTCTGATTGGGTAGACATCATAGACACAAACTTGGGCCCATTCAACTATGAGAAGTTGCATGAAGAAAAATTCAGTGAGGAGGTAACATGGAGAACACAGAGAATTGTTCAATCTGGATTGGCACATGTTGCCCTCTTTCCTCTATTAGCCCAGTTTCCAGAATTGATACTTACTACAGTTGGAGTCTACAATCCTGCTACCAAAAAATGTGTGTACTTCCAGGGGAATATCATAATTGATCTAACACCACAGATGATAAGGTTCATGTTCAATGCACCTACCCCATAGAGCCCCAAGCAACTCAATGAGGCAAAAGCCCTGCAAATATATAGCAACAAGAAGGAGGCTAGCAGGACTCATATGAACAAACATTGGATGGGAGTGGAGAAGAAATCCCTAGCCAAACTCCCTGATCAGCCCAAGAGATTAGATTTCACCAAGGAGATTGGTGATATAATTATGATGCTCTCCATAGTATTTGGAAAAAGAGATTCCTCACAGTTCAAGGAATGAATGTTCCCACTCATTCAAACCAATATGGATGGTAGGCAACAGTTTGATTGACCGATGATCTTGTCAGCGTTCCTACACAATTAGATGTTCAAATTGAGGGAGACAAAATGCTTCTTTATGACTTCCTATGTCATATATGCAGCTGCAAGAAGATGTATCTTTCCTGGTTTGAATGTAGTTGGGATATTGGGAGAAGCCCCTAGACAGAAAAATTTGTGGCATCACTATGACCAACTAACCTTATAGACTTCCGAGTCACACTATAGAAGATTTAATGATGCATTCCCATATGTTATCATTAACCAACTAACAAGAGATGCAAGATATAGGTTGAGCAAAGATGCCATGGCATTTATTGTAGAATGGGGACATTGGTAATCCAATACCCTAAGTTCACTTATTTCAGGTTGGCTGGTTTTGATGGCCACCCTCATCTACTGCCCAGGTGCTGCAACAACAAAATTGTCTTGATGGAGTTCATTTATCAAGCTATAACAGTTAATCTCAAATTTTCTAGGAAGCATAAGACGAGTTGTCACAAATTCACCATGAACTTGGGTGAGTATAGTTGTGCACATAATGTGGAAACCAAGGTAATTTGTGATGAGTTGATCCATTTGAGGTTGGGATTGTATACCTCTAGGAAATATTTTGATCCCAAGCACAAGATGCAAGGTTTGCTTCTTACTATTTTTTATAAACATTTCAATTTGCTGGAAGATTTTGGGATAGATTTGCATGATGAGTATGATTTGAGAAGAATAAATTATGAAATATTTCCCATTCCACTCATGGTTGAATATGGGGTGAAGGAGGATATTCCTGATACTTTGTTAGATGATGGGGTAACCTTGGATCCCCAATATGATGTTGAGAAAATAGGTACTCAAGACTTGGATCCAATGGATTGGGATGCAAATGAATCCATTGATATCAAACAGATTGCAAGGTCGGTCTTGGATAGAAGTATCCAGTGGATGGTCATGAGAATTAAAAATCTAGAGGCTCAGACCTCTTAAAAGAGAAAGGTTGCAAGTACCACTCAAGGATACAGAAGAACAAAAAATAAGACAATTCCTAAGGAGCCATTGGAGTTCTTCCCTCCAAATTTTGGAGAGGAGCTTGAGCCTACAATTCCTACTTAGGATGTTCCTGAAGAACATGGAGAAGAGGCCACAACAGAACCTGGTATTTCAACAACTGTTGAAGGTGAAACATCAACTCAACCTCCTCTTGTAGAGAAACCAATTGATGAAATTCCTACTGGAACCCTTCACAAGGAAATTAAATCATTGAAAGGGAGGGAACAAGAGATTGGAGTTCATGATATCAATTCTAATTCAGAGGCTACACAATTAGATGATGAGCCTTTGAAAGTTGTGTCTACAAGAAATGCTAAGAGTGTTGATGAAGAACATGTCCTCACCTCGGAGGATCAGTGGAATTTTTTTAAAGAAGCTAAATAGGAAAGAGAGGCAGGCCAAAGCGCAAGCTGAGGCACTTGCTAAGAAACAAGAGTCTAATGCCAAGGCTAGGGAGGAAGATGCAAGAAAGCAAAAAGAAAAGGAGGACTTGTTGCAGTAGCAAAAGGAACATGAATTGAAGACCAAAGAAGAGAAAGATATATTGGCTATGATACAAAAGATCCATGAGCTAGAAGAGGAGAAAGATCAACAAATAAGGGAAAGGGAAGCCCTTGAGCCTAAATTTAAGGTTGTTGAGGAAGCCCACAAAAGGAAAGAAGAGGAAGAAAGCCTAGAAAGGGAAAGGGAGGCTGAAGAGCTTTCCAAGTATGAACAAAGGTCTAAGGAAGCCTGGAATAAAGTTAAGGAGCTTGAAAAACAAAGAGACCAAATGTATGAGGAGAAGAGGTTGGAAGAAGAATGTTTGAAAAAGGAGTTAGAAGCTAAAAATTTGTAGGAGAAAAAGGATAAAGAAGAAGTTGAAAGGTTGGCACAAGAATTTGAAAAAACGGAACAACAACATGTACAAGAGGTTGATTCTCAACCTAGGGCCACCATATTGCAACCTCTTTCTTCTTTCACTATTGCCTCTTCTTCCACACAAGTGGTCACCACTCTTGCTACTCCAACATGGCTGAAATTAGATCTTGAGAGAAAGTAGATAGTTCAACCTCAGCCTCTGAATTGGGATGAAATGATGAAGGAGATAGAGAAGGAGAGACCCAAGAAAAAGGCCGGGGTCCTCCATTCCACTAAGCTCACAGATGCAGGTGAGATTGTTGTTGAATGTGCAATCCCAATGGTGGAGTAGAATTAGTAGAAGAAATGAATCAACATGCTAAAGTCTTGGAAAAACAAGATGAGGAATATAGAGAACATGTTAATAAATTAAGGGACATCAACAAGGTTCCCAAGTCAACTCTTTTGGAGCAATCAATCCTTGATGATGATAATGAAAATTTTATTGAGAAGACATTGAGCATAATCATGTTTAGATCCAAATTCATCTATGAGCATAAAAATGAAGTTCAAGAAGCTAGTAAGGACTTGAATGAACAGATTGATGAATTGGAGGTGGTGATTTCTATTTTTCTCAATTTGGATATCCTGGTCAAAGAACTTAGTCTTCCTCTAGATGAATTGAAGGAGAAATGGAGTAGCAGATTTGAGGAAGTGATGCAAAAAGAAGATGATGGTGAAGACTTGTTGTTGGATAGACTCATGGACATCAAATATGAGCTAATGAAAGCTGCTAGGAGGGAGTTGATCAAATTGAAAGATATTTAATAATTCGCCTCAACAAAGTTAAAAAGAATGAAGTTTGAAGATAATTGGGTAGATGGACCTAATGAGGACATTCTTCAACAAGTATTCTCCAGCTATGATGAATATCTCCTTGATCAAGCAACGCAAGAATGAGCTGGCAGTAAAATGTTTTGCTCTTTGTGGATAACTTCCTCTTTTCTCTTCTACTTTGTAGGGTTATGACATGGGTTGAACTGCATATATCATCCAAAAGTTCTACCATCCTCCTTGGGCATAAGATTTTGGACAACAAGGCTATCAACCATTGAACTGAAGATCAACCACTTCATGCAGTTTTGATTCCTTGATTAGTGGATCTCAGTTTTTGATTGAGAGAAATTAGTGCATAGCCTCCCTATATGTAATTTTGAGTGCCATTTTATAAATTTCAGATAATTGAAGAAGGATTAGCCACTTGATGAGATAGCAGATAGTATTGTTATAGTATTAGGATTTTATAATCTTTAAGCAAGATACTTTGAAAACTCTATTGTACGTAGATAATTTTATAGTTTTATACAGTTTCATGTATTGTCAAGTTTGGACTTGAATGATAATGTTAATGACATATAATCATCCATATGTTAGTGGATGTTGTGCATAATTATTTTTCTATTTGATTCAAATCAATAGGGGAAAATCGGATCTAAAATTATTTCATTGAATTTTCTATGAATGAAATTCATTTATGTCTATTTGATATGATTTTAGCGATGAGTGGGTGATATGTTTTGATCTTGAAGTAAAGTTTTGATGAATGGTTGTGATTGTTCAATTAACACTATGAATGTATACAATGGTTTAGGCTATGCTATGGATTGCATCATGTTATGGTTTTGGTTAGTTGAAGAAACACTCATTGTTAAGGTACATGCCTAGATGTGAAGAAGTTTTATTCATATTTTGTTGTTCTGGAGCCCTGATCTATCTTTTTCTATTTATTTATACTCCCCAAACATAGGTTAATTGATATGATGTAGTTTGTATTCCTTTATACCAGTAGGCCCCTTGAATATTACAGTTGCATTGGACATTGAGTAACATCAGCATAGTTGAGAACCAACTACCAGGACCTTGGAAGATAGATTACTTTATGTAATATTTCTTTTTCAGGAGAAATAGGATAGAGATATTTTGTTTAATGTTGTGCTATTTTGACCATCAACACAACCTTGTGGACCCTTATTCATGTAATTCCCAATAATCTTTTGTATAATCTTCTTTTAGGGTGACCTTGGATTCATGAAATGCATGCAGTTCCTTCAACCCTTCATCGTATAATGAAGTATGTCTACAACAATAAGGTATATCAAATTGAAATAGACCCCGAACCTATAAGTTTTCTGCAAGTTGAAAAAGGAATGACAAGTCCTCTAAAAACATTGATTCCAACATCAAACACATTTCCTATGGAAGATGACAAACAAGAAACAAAAAAGTGTCAATGTTATTAGACGATGATTGGGGTTCCTTGGAGTTCACACCCTCGTTTATGAGAGAATACATAATCACAAAAAAGAAGATGAAAAAAAAGAAACCAATGGTTATGTCAATGCAGAACTCAAAAGAACACTCACAAACATCTATCTCATCCACCCTTGAAGAAGACACAAGCTACACAACAAAATTTGATGAGATAGATTATCGGCAACCACCAAACTTGAAAGAAATGGAAAGACTTTATGGGTTATAGTAGAAAAGGATGTGGAAAGAAAGAACAAGGCATCTATGTTCCTATGGAACCTAACATGCAAGAAAAAAAAATGGTTTGGGATACTGTCCTTCTAAGATAACAAAAGTAAGTAAAAGACCTTCATTAAACATCAACACCATAATTTGTAAACCTAAAATCAATTTCACCTTGAAACATCTTGAATTGCTTGACATGAATTCTAAACCATCATGGGAATACTTTGAAGATGATGAAGCCTTGAAGCAAATTCTAGGAGTTTATGACAAACCATCTACCCCTCCTAAAAATAAAAAGGTTACATGTGCTATGATTAGCACCAAACAAAAAGATGTAGAAAAGGAAAGTAATGTGATGGATATGAGTAAAGAAGTATACAACCCTGAATTTCCAAAACCAAGTGCACTTCCTTTGGGAGATACAATTGACATACCAATGGATATAAATGATAAGGATAAAGTAATTAAGATAGGAAATTACCTTGATGATGAATAACAAGAAGATCACACAATTTGAATCCACAACTTTCTTGAACTTTTTGCTTGGAATTATTTGGATATGCTAGGAATTGATGCTAAGATAGTGACACACAACATTGTCCTTGTTGAGAATGCTAAATTGGTTAGAAAAAATATACAAAAGATGAACCCTAAGATAGACTTGTTAGTTAAGGGAGAAATTAAAAAACTCCTTGAGGCTGGTTTCATTAGACCTATATATTATTCTCCTTGGATCTCAAACATTGTTACAGTTACAAAACCTGATAATCATATTAGGATGTGTACATATTTTCATGATTTGAATAAAGTATCTTTAAAAGATGACTTTTCCCTTCCTAATATCGACATGATAGTAGATTCGACTACGAGACATGATTAGTTATCATTCATGGATATATTTTTTGGGTACAATAAAATCTTTATCAACCCTCAAGATCAATACAAAACATCATTTACAAATGTTTGGGGAAAATTTTGTTGGGTCATGATGCCTTTTGGATTGAATAATGTAGGTTCAACATATCAACGAGCTATGACATTAATATTTCATGATTATATACATAAGATTTTGGAAGATTATGTTGATAACATCCTAGCAAAATATTTAACTAGACAAGACAATGTAAATATCCTCTAAAAAATCTTTGAGCAAATTCAAAAATACAACATGAGATTGAATCCAAAAAAGTTTGTCTTTGGTGTAGATAGTGGAAAACTTCTAGGGTTTATCGTATCTCACAAAGGTATATTCGAGGTGGACATGAAGAAAATTGATGTTATTGTTAACATGCCACCTTCTTGAAACATCTCTCAATTGTGCACATTACACGGAAGAATTCAAGCTATCCATCATTTTGTAGAATCTTTAGTCGATCAAACATTACCTGTGCACTTTGATTGGGACAAGGATTGTAAACAAGATTTTGAGAGTTTAAAGGATTATCTTGCAACTCCACCCATTTTACAACCTGCTATGCCAAACAAACTATTCATCCTTTACACAACAACATTAGTCCATGCTCTCACAACATTGTTGGCTTAATAAGATGAAAATGGTAAAGAGCATCTTGTTAATTACATTAGCCAAACTTTGATTGATTATGAGAAACGATACACAACAATCTAGAAAAACAATGTTTGGCTCTTGTATTCGCTACAAGTAAATTGATACATTACTTACTGAATGCTAAAATACATGTGATGACGAAATTTGATCCTCTAAAACATCTTTTTAGTAAAATAGATTTATTAGGACACTTAGCTAAATTGGTTATGTTGTTAACAGAGTTTGAACTTAAGTTTGTTTCACAAAAAGAAATTAAAGAACAAGCCTTAATTGACCACTTAGCAGACACTCCCTCACCCTTGGCATTACCTAATGTGGAAACATTCCCTAATGATAATGTGTGGACTATTCAAAAAGATGAAGAAGCAAAGGAATTATACCTTGATGGATCTAAGTGTAGAATAGGCTCTCATGTCGAGGTTATAATAGTCCTGCCCATAGGGAAGCCTATTCCCTTATCTTATCAAGTAAATTTCCTATTCACCAACAACATGGTAGAATATGAGGCATTAATTGTGGTTTGCATGCTATTTTAGCTTTAGGATTTCGAAATATTAAGATATTCAGTGATTCTCAATTAGTCATTAAGAAAATAAATGTACATATCAAGCAAAGCATGACAAATTATTAAAATACAAGGATCTCACAATGAATTTGTTAGAGCCAATAAGAGTGTGGTTTGGTGGTCAAGTCGCTTGGTTGTAGTGATGGCCACTAGGGTTCAAACCCTCATTGGGCCAAAGTGCTCACAGGCCTTGTGCCTTCTTTGGGCCTTTGCACTTGCAGGTTTGGTTGTTTCTTGTTCCTGGTTCATAGTTCCGGTCAAAAGTGTTTACCCCTAATAATATGGGTGCATTGCATCTTTTTTGTAAAAAAAACAATGAATTTGTTAGAGAAGTTTGAATCATTTACCATTGACAGCATCCCACGAAAATATAATCAACATGCAGATGCAATGGCAAGTGGAGCTTCTCTTATATTGCCTCAAAATCCTTTAAAGGATTTCACATTTATTATCCATCCAATTATGAAACCATCAATCGAATCCAAAGTCAAAGAAGTATTAACAACAACTATGGAAGGCTCTAGTGAATGGTATACATTGGTATTTAATTATTTAAAAGGTACCTTTCCCGAGCCAACAACTAAGAACACTCAAGATCATCTTCACAAACTCGTGACTAAGTACATAATTCTCGCCGACGTATTATATAGAAGATCCCTCAATGACCTTTTACTTAGTGCCTTAATGATTCTGAAATCCATATAGCACTTGAAGAAGCTCACGTAGGTGCCCATGGAGGTCATTTTGGAGGAAGATCATTAATTCAAAAACTTGTTCGCATGGGATAATACTAGAGACATACGGAAAAAGATTGCTTTGAGTATGTTAAGAGATGTCACAAATTTCAGGAACATAGCAATTCGATTCATGCTCCTACTTCTGAGCTTCAAGACCAAATTCCTATTTGGCCATTCTCAATATGGGGAGTTGATCTGATTGGAAAAATATCACCACCTTCCTCCTCTGTACATACTTTTATAATCACTGCGACATATTATTTCACAAAATGGGTAAAAGCTATTCCTCTTTGATCAACAACTGTCGATGTGATATGTCATTTCATATTGGAACACATTATTGCTCGCTTTGTACTTCCTTCAACGTTAGTTTCTAATAATGGCATGCCAGTTAAGAATAATGATGTGAAGAATTTCCTAGAAACTTTCAACATCCAACATCGCTTTTCAATACTTTACTACCTGCAATCTAATGGTGAAGTTGAATCAACTAATAAGACCCTGGAGAAAATCCTAAGGCAAATAGTTAACAAACATATTAAGGATTGGCACACACAGTTGACGTATGCATTATGGGCTTACCGTACTAGTATCAAAAACTCTATTGGGACAACTCCTTATAACCTTTTCTATGGCACCAAGGTGATTATGCCCTTGGAGTTAGAGATCCCTACATTAAGGATCACTATTCAAGGACTTATTGATGAATTTTTTTATAAAGAACAATGATTGCATCAGCTTGAGATGCTTGATGAACAACACATTAATGCTCTTGAACATCTCCAAGCTTATTCTAGAAAATTGCAACATAGTTATAGTGATCATGTCATCCCTCATGTATTCAACAAAAGTGATTTGGTGTTATTCAAAAATCAACGTAATGTTAATGCTAACCCGACTAAAAAAGGAAAATTCAATCCTAATTGGTTAGGACCTTGTATAATTAATGGAAGTTATGGGTTTGGTGCATACACATTAATAGAAATGGATGGAACACCTCTCAAATAACCTATTAATGCCGCACATTTGCATCAATATTATGTCTAATCTTCTTGAATGGTGTGAATTATAAAGCAGTGGTGTTAGAGTTAGTGGATAACATTCTATGTGCTCTCGCATTGCTTTGTTCTTGAAAAACAATTATTTGTGTACCTTGAATATTAAAGTGATTATTTAATTTTAATTTAGATTTCATGTTATTCAAGTTCATCTTGTATGTTGTGTTAGATTAGATCCTTATATGTAGTTAATGTTCTTTAATTAGATCATATGTGCATTTAATTTAGCGTAAAATACTTAATCAAAATGTTGCATCTAAGAGAAACTAGAATAAGTTTTAATTAGATCACATAAAACATGTTAAATCATGGACATATTCATTAAATAGTCTAGCAAAGATTATTTAATCAATCACATTGCCATTTAACATTAAGCACATAAGCACAAATAACAAATCATCAAATGATCATATATATATATATATCAAAGTTTTATGTACATGCCATCAATATATACAATGCTAATGAGGTCTGTGACTGCCAAATCCCTCAAGATCTGGTGCTCGCATCTATCTAGAGGCTGTCCATTAGGAGACGATGGTATGCGATCGTGATCACAAGTCGTCGAGTACATTCAGAGCATATTGTAAACCCTGTACCTGTCCAAGTGCCTCCCGAGACTCCTTCGCTTGTTGATCTCTCTCCACCTATAGTATAGCTACCTCTGACTGAAGTCTCTCAACCTCTACTGGAGCTCAAGATGACTAAACATCCTAGGTAACCTTAGCTTGGTGGGAACACCTCTTGACACTCTCATATGTTTCCCGCAGTCTCACATATGGCTCAAACAACTCTAGAACTTGTTCCATGATGGGTGGGGACACATAGTCTACATCAACAGCCTCCTCATAGATTGATAGGGGCACTATCTTGGTAGCCACCCGATGATAGAGATCATGAAGGTCTCTCACAGCTCCTACAAGATAGAAACCATAAAAATAATCAATACACGTCATTATATATATATGACCATAAAATTAAAGCATAAAGCATGGCAGTAAATAAAATATCATCACATAGCTCTCTGGTTGGTTGTGTAAGGACAACCTAGTAGTGTGTAGGGGGCATGGAGGATTTTCTAGCCTCTCCATGACTGTAGGTGGTGGTGCTTATTGTAGGTGATGACCGTGATCTAGTCACATGAGTAGGAGCTAGATCTCCCCAGTTGTAGCCCACTAGATCCTCATTTGTTGTCTCATCACCCTCACTCATCAGTTGCTCCTCATCCTCATCCTCCTCCTAGCCATCATAATCAATATTTTCATCCTCATCATACTCCTCATCTATCACATCTGTGAATGTGTCTGTAGCCCTAAAGTGTATCTCCTCAGCTCTGTCATCCTCCTCGTCTCCCTGATCTGGGAGTGGCTCTACATAACCTATTGGCTCGTCCATCAAGAATACAAGAGTCGATCGTGTTGTTTCCCACCACTCCTCATTGGAATTTGTGGTACCAATTCCATCAACATTAGAGACTGGAGGCATATCATGATCATCATTATTAGAGTCATTGTAGACAACATCATTGGTAGTGAACCGTCTAGAATCATTGGGCCTTAGGGAACTCCATACTGATCTCTTGAAAAAGGGTCATGCCATGGGTGGTATCTAGACCTGTCCAAACTATTGTGTGATGTGATCATAGTAGAAAGGTCATACTATGTAATTGTGTTTTCCTATAAAAAATATGTCCATTTTCAATCTCCTCATCTAACGAGTCTCATCTGACCATTGTGGTATAAGTTGGTAAGGTCTCCATATGATCTCCTCCTCATCCACCAAACGATGTCCCAACCTCCAATGCCCTGTCCCACCCTGATACCTGAGCTGCACCATACACACCAGCCAGGCAGATCATGAATTATATTTAAACTGCCAGTGATGAGTACTAGTGCTACAATGAACATCATAATCCATGCAACAAATGGGGCCCGTGAATATAGTAACATAGCTAGATTGATCATTGGCCTCATGATACTATCATGAATTGGACCTCTAAGGAAATATTGCATATTGTATTTCATCTCCCAAAATGATTGATCCACTAGAAAACGTACCCTCTCTCCCCAAATCAGAACTTGAACTATGTAGTGGACGTCATCTAACGTGATGGTCATCTCACCTATGAGAAGATGAAACGTGCATGTGTCTGTATTCCATCACTCTACCAATGCCATCAACATAGCATCATGGCACCTCATGGGGGGCATGAGGTATGCCTAGTACAACCCCGTAATCTGTAATATCTTTGTGTCCTCTATTGAAAGTGTTGAGGCTAGGTCTTAGAGGTGACCGATCTATCTGCCACCAAGACATTGTCGTGAACAGGGAGGAATCTAACAAAAAAGTAAAAATATATCCTATAAGCATTCTAGAATCTTAAATCTATACATCAACAACCAAAAAGTGTACTAAAGTTGTTCTAGTGTACTCTTCTAAGGGTCCTAAACACTTTAGACCCCTTTTGGGACACTTTGCAACAAAAAGGGACACTTCATGACAAAAGGGGGCAGTTTTCGACAAAAAGGCACACTTTGCGAAAAAGGCAACACTTTGCAAAAAAGGCGACACTTTGCGAAAAAAAGGGGACACTTTGCAAAAAAAAAAGGATGCTTTAAAAAATTTTCTTCCAAGGCCCTAAATTAACCTAGAAATGCATACAAAACATAACATAAATGTGTAAGGACAAAGCTAAGGCAGAAAAATCAACTCACCTGATAATGGTGCTCACCACGAGCTACCTAATCTTATAGGATGTCCAGTCTCGGAGGCACGTAATCTCGTCGGTTCAGCATCTTCAATCACTCTTCACCAAACTCAAGCTAAAAGAAGGTAAATAACAAAATAGCTAGAAATTACTTCACTTTTTACTCTTATATAAGTTAAAATTAGGGTTTTTACTATATCAGGGTTAAAAAGTGTCTTTCATTCAAATTAACATAACGAGACTAGAGAGCTCCGTTTTCGACACCATTTGTTGCATTGGAATCATGATTCCACTTCCATCCTCATCAAATGCCTATCATATGGTACTTGGAAATACCGTATGATATGACTTAAGTTATTCGATGTGGTTAGAATGCTACCTTGATTCCACCTTCATAAAGCAAGCGGAGTCAAGGCGTGGCATACATATAACCTCAAATTTGATTTCTAGAAGAAGTTAGATAAGAGGATTTTTGGACAACTAATGAATTTGTGTTGTAGGATGTGGTTCCTAACATTATGGTTTTGCAAATTGCTACAATGGGGCTTCATTCTCTTGTATTATGATTGAACTTATATGTGTATCCTTTTATGAAACCAAGATTATTGTTGGAGTCCTTTAGCTTACATATGCATGTAGAGTCATATGGGCACTAAAGTGGGGACTAAATATAGTGTAGAAAATTGTACGCTCTTGAAAACAGTGCAATTTCACACTTAATTTAGACCTATTTTAGCACCCTTGCAATAATTACCCTTTAAAATCATTATTGATAGGCCCCTAAGACCCATTATTTTGGATCTCAAGGCTTATTTCAGCTAAAAACCTGATAAAATCATCAAAAACATAAAAAAATTGAAAATCTAGGGTGGGACTCATTCGTCACCTTGGGCAAATGAGTCCCCCTAGGTGGGACCCATTCATCACCTTGGGAGAATGAGTCCCATTTGGGGTTTTTTAGGGTTTGAGCAAGAAAATAACCTTTTTAATTCAAATTTTTGGTTGATTCCAACTTTTGAGATTTGAATAACGGTAAATTAGGTGTTAAATCCTATATAAGCAAGCTCCTAAGTCATTTTTTCATCTAAGAAAGCATTTTCAAGAGAAATAATGTAATTTCAAGATCCAAGCATTCAAAGTCTTCAAGCATTCTTTCATAAGAGCATTCAAGTCTCAAAAGCAAGCAAAGTTGAAGTCTTGGAGTAGCATCAAAGTGTATTTGCAGGTATTCAATCTCACTTTCATTTAAGATCTAGCATTGTCAAGGGTTGATCATGGTTGTCTATGGTGAATCATGATGGATTTTAGGTTGGGGAGATGCAATTAGCCATCAAGACAAGCCTAATGATTTGTTTCCTAAGTGATTCCATCCTCCCTTATCACTCTGTGTACAACGTGTTTTCTAACCTAAAATAATGCAAAAAAAATGAAATGCAAAGGAAGAAAAGCACAAAACAACACCTCAAGATTAGCATAGTTAAACTTGAACAAAGGAAAGATGAAAAACAATAAGTTACCCTTCCCAAGTCGATTGGTTG